>PVJL010012547.1:0-36686 GCA_004026885.1 Lyroderma lyra | reverse complement strand
TGTGTGTGTGGTGTGTGTACGTGGTGTGTGTGATGGGATGTGTGTGTGTGTATGTGGTGTGTGGTATGTGTATGTGGTGTGTGTGGCAGGGTGTGTGTGTGTATTATGTGTGAGTGGGTGTATATTTGGCGGTGACGGAGACCCTGTAGCTCTGACTTAGCAGCTCTGGTACTCACTACAGTCCGACATTACACATTTATTTTCTTCCCAGAATCCCAAAGGGAAATTACGTTTGACGGAGAGGAAAGCATAAAAGGAAAGCAATTCGTCAGTAAGGGCAGAAACTGCAAAGACTTTATTAAAGAAAAATCCAGAAGACCCAGATGGCCTGGTCAAACTCCAAGGCCTGTGAGGGCTGTTCCCTGCAGTGAGATACAGGGACTGGTGGTACTATGGCACCCAGTCTTGGGGACACCCCATCCTCAACATAGCACATCAGTGCCACGTTTTGTGAGAGTTTTGCATTCTTTTAACCAAAGCCAGAGGCTAATGTGAAACCCCTCATTTTAAAATGGAGGTAATTAATTCCACTTGCGAGCTCAGGCTGTGGGTCTGAATAGAACCAGCAGACCAGTAACACATAAAGTTCGGCCTAGATCAGGGGCGGGCAAACTGTTTCTGTCGGGGCCACAGCGTAAGTAGTTCCAGCTTAGGGTGCCACATATCTGTGGTGCAGGTAATCATGAACTCTGCTAAGCAAAGGCCGCTCAGACAGCGCACGAACGGATCGGCGCGGCTGTGTTCTAGTAAAACATTATCAACAAACAGGCTGCGGGCCAGAAATGACTGGTGGGTCAGTTTACCAGCCCCTGACCTAGCTACGTAACACTGAGACTAAAGACCTGGAGAAGGCCTGAGAGACAGCTGAAAAGGGGTGGGGATGCTGCTGAGGGATTTGGGGTCCCATGGACAATGGGGACACGTGGGAAGACAGCCCAGGTGTTGAGGTCCAGACTCTGCTCCCAGCTCCCCTTTCCAGCCTTTAATCAGGTCCCCTCTTCTCTCCACAGCTGAGAGCATCAGCGACTCAAGAACAGGACTAGGTCCCCAAGTCCCACTCACCTACATTGTACCCTCTTGTCTCCAAACCGCCATCTCCTGGAGTCAAGAAGGCTCTCTGGGCCCATCCCCCCACTCCCCCACCTCTCTCCCTTTTGTGAAGACAGCAGACGAGTGTCCCCAGGGACTGCCTGGAACCCTGGGCGACTCCCTGCATAATTGCTAACCTGTCTCCCACCTGCGAGCCAATTAGATGGAAAAGGGGGGGGGGGCAGGACCCACCTCCTGTCACTGCCACCACCGCCACTTCTCTCAGTAAAAAAATGGTCGTTAATCTCTCCCCTGGAAAAAAGGCCAAGGAACAATCCCTTTAAATTACCGTGTTACAATGTGAGGCAAAGATGCAGAAGTCAAATACAATTTGGGTTATAATTAGCGATTCCCTTGTAGCGAGTTTCTCTGGGAGATCCAGCCCTCCTCTGGTCGGCTTGACAACCAGGTCCTTGTCACCCCATGGGGCCAGTAGAAGCCACAGGGTGTGGGGGGTGTGGGAGTTAGGGATGAGAAGTATGTGTGTGTGTGCATGCAAACTGAGGCAATTTTGAGTGAAACATAGAATTAAGGGGACAGAGATTGTTATGACATTTGTCTGCACATGATCAAAATAAAAAGGAATGCCATGTAGGTAAAATGAACCACCTCTAATGGCAAGCTGGCTTGAGGAATCTGATTTCAGGAACCTGTCAGGCCTCTGTGGATTAATTAATTAATTGTCAGGTTGTTAAAACGTGGCTTTGATATAGTGCTAGATCCAAGTCACCGCACAAACTCTGTAAGGAGGCAGAACCTCAAAGATGGGGTTCTTTACCCCTAGGAGAGTAACGGACCCAGGTGAGACAGGTAAGCCTGAGAGGTGAGCTCTCTCTGTTAATTGTATGACCTTGGGGCAAGTCACTAAACATGGTGCTTCTGTTTCCTCATCTATACTTAGAGCATCTTCACACGCATCCCTTGATGGGTTGCGGTATGGGAACAAAATGTGTATCATAAACTATCTCTATGCTCTGGTTTTCTCACCTAGGTAACAAGGGGTTAATTATGGTACCTGCTGGCCTCTGGATGCTGTAGAATTCAATCAGGTCATGCATACAAAGCGTGTAGCACCATTGCCTTGGGCATCTAGCATGTGCCCCCTAAAAGCTAGTTACTATTACTTATACATTATTAGTAAATGATAGTTGCCTCTTCTTTCTTCCTGTCAGTCCAAGAAATTTATTTGTTTTTATGCATGTACCAATCAGGACGCACAATTCCATTTTCGCTTTGTATAAGACCAGTGCAGCCTAAACTCTTTGAATTGTACGAGAGGGAAATCAAAACCGAAACCAAAAACAAACAAACAAAAAAACCAAAACCGGATTTATTTATAAAACATTGTGTATTTGTTCTTCCATGTTTCAACGTCAGTCACCTTCGAAGTCCTCTCCATCGGATGCAATGCACCTATCGAGACGCTTTTCCCACTGCTCAAAACAGATTCTGACCATGTCAGTTCTGATGCCTTTTAGTGCTTCTGCCATTTTTCAAATCTGCAAAAGGTTGCCCTGTGAGGACTTTTTTCATCTGGGGAAACAAGGAAAAACTGCTCGTGGTGAGACCAGGTGACTAAGGAGTGTGGGGCACGGGGGTCCTGACATTTTGGGTCAAAAATTGCTGAATACTCAGTGCAGTGTGGGCAGGGGTGTCGTGGTGGGAGATCAGTTATCCGATTGCCACAACGTGGCACGCACATCATGACGTAACCTTCTTAGAACTTCCAAGATAAAAACTTTGATTGACCTGGAGGAACAAATTCTGAGTGTACAATTCCTCTCACATCACAGAAAGATAATTCGTTTTTATTTTATTTTTATTTTTGGTCCCCTCTCATATTATTTGCAATTAACTATGATTTGTTTTCCTAAGGAGAGACACGGCCTTCTTGCTTGCAAAGCAAGTCTGCTGCACTTAAGCCTTCAAATGACCTTGGACCTGACAGCCTGGTGTGTTCTGAACCGTGCAATTTGCAGACCTTGATTTATTGGAGAATGAACTTGTCAGGTAGCTTTGTTCCAAGGATGTGGAGATCAAATAAAAGTCAGGTCCTCAAGCCTGGACACATTCTGCTCCTGATGTCAGAGGGATGGCTTATTGTCTGGGTTACAGTGACCTTCTTGCCAAAGGCCAGGAGTTGGAGAGACCCTGAGAGTTCCAGCGGGATCTTTATGCTGCTGACTCACCTGTCAGGCAAGGGTCAGTTCCTCTACTAGTGGGGCAGGGCCCGGCCTGCAAAGCTTCTGCCCCTCTGAGAGCTTCCTCAGTGATGCAGACCTAGCTCTTCATAGATGCCCTTTGGGGATCAAATGGTGGAAACCCAGACACTAGTGAGAGTGTTCTGATCCAGGAGTGCCTGGCACTGAGGAGGGTTGGAATACATAACGCTGTTGAGTGAACATGGCTCCAGCCATGCTGCTACCAGGGCCAGGAGGAGAGAACTAGATCAAATAAAGACTTTATTTTAGAAGTCCAGAGGTCTTTGAGAACATAAGGCCACTAGCGGCTGCCACCTCTGGCTAGGAACCAAAATAGGATATCAAAGAGAAAGCGAGCCTCAAATCACCTAGTCTGTCTGGCTCCTAGAGGCAGGGCCATGGGCATTGTCTGTTTCAATGTGGCAATGACCCTGAGTAAGGGGGTTTTGAAAACTACTGTGGAGTCCAGGAGACAGAGAAGTGGAAGGGATGGTCAGAACAAGCGGAATACACAGGAAGGGGCACAGCTCTGTGGAAATTTCCTTTTAGGATGTTCCTGTTCTGGTTTCTGCTCTGACATGTGCAGTGTGACTCAGGCAGGTCGCTCTCCCTCTCTGAGCCCCAGCATTGTGCGTAAAAGAAAACAGGCAGACAAGATAGTTATTTCAAGTTCTAACATTCTGGGGTTTTTGTTTGTTTGTTTGTTTAGGGGGTGGTTCCCTGGCTGGGAATCAAACCCAGGCTGCAGTGTTCAGAGTGCTGAAGCCTAGCCACTACACCACCAGGGAACCCTCAAACTCTTAACATTCTATGACTCTGCACTGTCACATGGAAGCACTCAAGTACCTTTTTTATAAACCTGAAACCCAGTCTCAACTTGGAGACTTCAAGTTCCTAATTTCACCTCTTGCTAAAAAATAAAAAACAAATTAATCTTAAACAAGATTAACTCAGGGGCTAATATAAACTTAGTATCTTCAGAGGCTGGGCAGACGAGAACACAGGAAGCAGGAGTGAATGTGAGAGTTCATTAAAATCCAAATTGCTATTCACTCTTGGGGAAAAAAAAATCAAAAGATGCTTTAATACTGGGTCAGTAATCCAATATGGCAGATCGGAACCCCGTTGGATGGACCCCGTTGGATGGACCACAAGGTCCCCACTAAGGGGCTACATGGCATCCTCTCTAATGGTTTTATCATTCCCATATCAATGGGGAAAGTTAATTATTTATTTCACTTATAAGCCCGTCTCTTTCCAACATGTATGTTACTTGCCTGACTTGGAAGTATTTGAGTTTCAGCCCTTAACTTAGGTGACCTCCTTACATCTGCAGAGTTAGAAGCTTGTACTAGGAGAACACTTTGGTTCCCTCCAGGGCTAATGACCAAGGGTCAGGCTGAACCACCCAGGAACCCTCAGTTACCAGAGCACATCCAACTTCTTTCTAGAATCCAAATGGAGTCCTGAAGTCACCTGAACTCATTATAAACTTGCACAACGCATGGCCAAGATTCAAGGCGTAGGCCGACGGTTTGGCCAGAGATTAAAGCCTGCTTCTAAATTCACTGAAAAACGCGCAAAGGCAACAGAACCCCTAATGGGCACGAGCTATGCAAAGGCAGTCAGACTCCTGGAGCACCAACACTTGCCATTTGAGCAGCTCAGAGACAACCCACTTCATCTTCAAATTATCCATCCCTGACCCCAACAGCAAAATTACACTGTGAACTCACACTTACAGACTAACACCTTCATCAAGAGACTGCTGGGTCATACTGGGAGGGTAAAATTGATGGCCATGAACGCAGGAATGAGGAAACACGGAAGAGAAAACCAGGCTGAAACTTGTCAGATGGCTATACAGCTTGCAATTTATTAATAAATATGAAAGTGAAGTCCCCCTGAGGAAACATGAACTTGAACTCAGAATATGTCTGATCTGCTCTCCTCAAAGCCAAGATGTCATCTCGGGCCTTAGGATAAAAACTTTAGGCATAAATTTCCCTCATAAATCTAAACCTTGTTTGTCCATGACTTAGGTCAATGAATGGCTTCTAACAATCAGCTTTGCTCAGGCATGAGGAAAAGTATCTGCATGGAAATCATACTAAACATAAGAATTACTTTTAAAAATCAATGTGGGCATTTCAGTCTTCATTGGACGCTTAGCACTGAGAATTTCACAATTCTTAGAATCGAATGATTCGCCAGTTAAAAAAAATTAGCATGAAGAATTCAGGACACAGAATACTGGTTTCCCATTAAGAATGAGGCAATTATCTCAGGATTATAATAGTTCACATGGCAGTGTGTTCGCCGTGTGCCCATCCCTGCAAAGCCCTTCGTGGGCTCATCAGAACTTCTCCGCTACTCTGGGCATACACCAAGGAAGTGAGGCTCAGAGAGGTGACATCTCATGCCTAGGGTCCCACTCTGGGTCTGAACTCAAGTGGGAATGCCGGGCTCCTCACCTTGGTGCTACACCGAAGGGTGTGTACCCAGTGCCATAGATTCTGACCAGTCGCGAGAACCTTCACGTCTACCAGACTCCAAGGCTGTGGTAGCAGTACCACAAGGTGACATCAGATGCATGGGTCTCTGATGCTCACAGCTACGCCTGCTCCTCTCAGAGTTATCCTACGTTGGGCTCCATCATGCCCTTGGGCCTACCAGGACTGGGCGCACAGGTGAACAAGGGCCTTAGAACAGTCAAATGGCCCCTGTGTTGAGCAGTGAGGGCTTTTAATTTACTCTGGAAGCCATGGGCCATCTCTTCCAGAGCATACCCGGGACATGGAAGCACACAGCTCGGGTCTATGAGGAAATGAGGGGGCAGTGCCAGCGTCCTTAACGCACATGTGAACCTCAGGGAAACAGAACGGTGTTGATGAAACAGCTCAGCCACACTGTCATCTGAAAAGACAATTGTGAAGCCACCGAAACATTAGAACTTGCTCAGAGCACAGGTCTGCAATCCCAGCTTCTCTAAGCCTGCAATACTGCATGTGTGTGGGGCTGCGGGGGCCCCCCTTGGGGGAAGCGAGCAATTCCAGGCCATGTAAGCCAGTCTGTGGTTGCCATCTATTCAGAGAAGTGCCCGGAGGTGCCTTCTGGGCTTCGAGCCCAGACAGGCTTTGGTCTGGAGTCGGACACACCTGGCTGTGAGCTCCAGCTCTCCTACCTCCTAGTCACAATGACCTTCAGGAAGTCACCTGCCTCAGGTTCAATGACTATAATGCGGGGATGACAATGTCTCAGGCATACTTTTTTTTGGTGATGGAGAGTCAGGGTTACTTGAGGATGTGCATTATATATGAGGGGGGACCTAAAACAACCCAGAATTTATTTATAAAAAATTGTGCATTTATTCTTACATGCTTAAACTTGGGTCACTTTCAAAGTACTCTCTGTTGGATGCAATACACCTATCGAGTTGCTTTCTCCACGGCTCAGAACAGTTTTTGAACTTGTTGGTTTTGATGCCTTTTAGTGCTTCTGCCATTTTTTGTTTCACTGGGGAGGGGGGACACAGGGGTCATGCCAGTTTTGGTCAAAAACTGCTGAACACAGCGCAGTGTGGGCAGGTGTGTTGTCATGCCACACGTTTTTCATGTAAATCGCCATCATGAAATGGGCAAACACACTGAAAGAGTCTCCAAAAAAACTCACTGAAGCCCAATGCAACCTCTCACAACCACACCAGCTGGTACACAGATGCCGATGGGTTTCTAGCACACTCACCCGGCAGGGAAAGCCTGTACTACTTGGAGCCCACCCTCCAGAAGATCATTCTGATTTTTTGGGGGTTCCCCCGCTTAAAGTGTTTAGAGCATAGACTGATGCTCACTGAACACAAACTATTATCCCTGAGATTACTATTCTCTGATTCCTGTTTGGACATAGCTGCATACCCCATGTTTAGGCACGATGTCCCTCAACGGTTCTGCCAAGCTCTGAATGTAAGCACATGAGGCGATGATCCTCCACCGGAGAGAGGTACTCTGCGATGTTTTATGATTCACCTCTGATGGTTGTTGAGAAGGGAAGAGGAGAGTGGAGGAAGGAAACGGTGGTAATAGTATCAGAGAGGTCAAATGACCCGCCCAAACAGGCAAGCAGAGGTTCAAACACTAACAGACCTGAGCCTCACTTCTTGACCAGCCTGCTTCTCTAAACTGGGTGGTGGAGCTGAAGAAACCAGCCCGGGGAAGAATTCTAGATCACTCGCCCTGGTTTCAGGCACTGGTCATCCAAGCTGTCAGCCAGGGGGCCTCCTAGGGCACACGGTGGAGACTGAGAAAAGAGCCTAACCTTCAACATCAAAGAGGCTCGGGTGAGGACCTCCTGGCACCCCCCAACTCACAACATCTTTAGTCCCTCCATCCCTCTATTTTTCCATAGTGGGGAGCATTGATATTTAAGAGGCTTGGCATAAGGCCAAGATGAGCTGAGGGGTGACAAGAGCGCCCAGCATGGTCCGTCAGTGGCAGAACACCTTGACCTTCTCTCGGACATCAGACTGACACTCAAATTACTTTAGGGGTAACTGCGCCCCGGGACACAGACAGAATGGCTGTGAGCCGAGACTGGGCGAGTGTGTGGGTTGGGCAAGGGCGTGGGCAGCAGGCCTTTCCAGGAAGTGTCTGTGGGGGGCGGATGGGCTCTCTGCAGGGGAGGAGCATGGTGTCCACATTTCAAATCCATGTATCTTTGAGCCACTCACACGGAGACCCTCAGAGGTGGACAGTGATATGTAAATGCAGCCGTCCACTGTATAGCCTGACTGGGAATCAAAACACTGCGAGATCAACCCTAGAAACCGGAAGTCCGACATGAAAGAGAATGAGTCAGCTCCCAAAGTGAGCCACAGAAATGATCTCCCAGATATAAAGGGGTGCCAAAGTGGGGGCTCAGTGAATGTCAAGTCTTTCATTTTGAGAATGGAACAGGTGAGAAGTTAGAGACTGATTTAGAGACAGAGAGAGAGACTACAGATGGAGACAAGGATAGAGAAGGAGAGATGATAGAGAGAAGGAGAGGAATATGGACAGAGCTAGAGAACGATAGAGGTGATAAAGATATAGACAGAGACAGAGATAGACATGATAGAGATAAAGGTAGAGACAAGGATAGAGACAGAGAAAGAGACAGACAAGCAGGCTGCTACAGCCTGAATGCCGTGTCCCCCCAAAACTCATACGTTGAAATCCTAGCCCACAAGGTGATGGGATTAGGGAGTGGGGCCCAGGAGGTGACCAGGTCATGAGGGCAGGGCCCTTACTCAGGAGGCCTCAGAGTTCTCTCGCCCCTCCACCACCCTGCGAATACTCAGTGAAATGGTGGTGGTCTCTGAGCCAGGAAGTGGGATCTGTTGGGGCCATGATCTGGGCCTTCCCATCCCCCAAACTGCGAGAAATCAATGTCGGTGGTTTACGAGCCAGCCAGTTTGTAATGCTTTGGTTAGAGCAGCTGGAACAGACTGAGACAAGGGCGTATGCTTGCATTTGCATAAAGTACTTCTAGAAGATGACGACAGAAGGACCTGGTCACTGCTGTTCCCAGCAGGGAGACTCAGAAGTGAGGCGGTGGGCCTTAGCAAATTTTAGTTTTCACTGCATAGCCTTTTGTCATGGGTGACTCCTTAAACCATGAACCTTGCAGTAGTAGTGGTGGTGGTGGTGGTAGTAACAACAATGGCTAGTTGATAAAAAGGCAGGCCCTGAGACGTTCTCCCCATACCTCAGCTACGCAATGGGCTCCTATAGCCTCTCCTGTCTAGTGGACCCACAGGTAAATGCTTAAGAACAGGAAGTCATCACCAAGCCATGTCTCATCTTCTGAAAGGTATTAATGAAATCTGGAGACGCGGTTAGCGCTCCAGTGAGAGCACTGAGGATCAAGGAGAAGTTGGCTCCTTAAACAGCTCTTCTCTCTATCAATAGAGCTCGGGGAACAAACTCAAAGACCCGCAGCCTCTCTCCCATCCAGATCGCAGAGCTGGTGGGAGACTTTTAAACAGACTGCAGAGGTGTTAAAAATAGAAGTGAAGTTGCTACTGGAGATACAGGGAGAATTCGCCACTTGCAAATCTCTAATTATAATATGTCAAGAGTAAAATACCTTGTCAGGAGCAGTATCTAATATGATACAGTATTGGCTCTGTCAGCACAGTGATCTGTGTGTTTGGAGGCCTACATTAAATAGACATTCAGCAGAAAAACGTCCTGCGCGGACTCAGGGCAGCCCTTGGGGAGCTGAGAGATGACCTGCTAAGTCTCAGCTGTCTGTACTTTCTCAGCTCTGGCTGGGAGCGCTGGGTGCCTCCCGCCTCCTTTTTACAGAGTCTGCACTTTGTGTTAAATCATGTGCATATATTAGAAGCTCCTGGAGCTTAGAAGATGGATGGATCTTTCCCCTTATCCCAAACTACTGGGATCTCAAAGAAACGATGGCCTCCACAGTACCCTCGGACTGGTGTTAAGCACCGTGCCTAGATGTCAGAGGACAGGTACAGTCAATGCAGGTACAACACTAACCCAAGGGGAACACTTAAGGGTGCGAATACGGGGGCCCCATCTTCTGGGGCTGGGAGCGTCATGAGTCTGATGCGCTTTGAGGTTAAAGTCCCTCCTTGGGAACTGCGGAAGCCGGAGGGACAAGAAGGGGCTCTGGGTGAGCGAGCAAGGACACAGAGACAATGTGGAGCAAAGCTGTCCTAGACCCTCTTCTGCACAGTGTAGTCAGGAAAGCACAACTCAGAAGCACCTCCCTTTCTGGCAGAACAGAGAAAAACACATGCACGTCATCACTTGTAGTAGAAGACAAGATGGCCCCCGTGATGATTCTTCAGGACCAGCCACAAAGCCCACTTGCTTTGGCTTAGAGTGGTCCTTTTTCCTTTGAAACTTCTTGAAAAGGTGTGTGGCACCTACACATTGCTGAAGGGGACAAAGTAACAGGGCAACCGGTCCCCCGGACCATATATTCACTCACTCCAATCTCTGAGAGGCGCTCACTGCCATGCAAGTACCCCAACCATTGTGCGAGCCGGGTTCCAGGGTGGTCTGCCCAATTTCAGGAATTCTCTTATTGCGTCCATGCTCCAGAGCAGGGGTGGCCAACCTCTGGGCTTCCCTGGGCCACACTGGAAGAAGAATTCTCTCGACCCAGACATGAAATACACTACCACTAATAATAGCTGATGAGCTAAAAAAAGAAAGGTTTGCGTATAATTTTCGTCATGTTTTAAGAAAGTTTATGAATTTGTGTCCCGGGCTGCAGGTTGGACAAACTTGCTCTAGTTCTTGTCACATTATGGTAATGAACAGAACACACATCCTCTTTTCGCCAGTGGGCCAGAAGCTCACTCAGGGAAGAGAGCACGTCTGCTCACCAGTTCATCTCACCGCAGTGCCGAGGGCACTGTGGCCCCCCAAAACGTGCTACTGACGCCTAAATGTGCTGATCTCTATGGAGTGCTTTTGGTGAAAGAAGAATGTTTAGCATCTCACCGCTCCAAGTGGACTAAGATTTCCTTGTAGGGAGGCATAATTAACTCCTTCTTTTAAACCTTTACTTGATAACTCTTCCAGTTGAAACGTTCTTTGATGGCTTCCCATGGCTCCTAAAGTGGAATTCCACCTCCTTCTCAAACCCACCAGGCCTGCGGGGCATGATCCCTCCAGACTGTTCCCAATGCACCCCCCAGAACCCTCTCCACAGGCCCTAGACACACCGGCCTCTTCTTAATTCTTTCAATGAACCAAGCTCTTTCCAACCCCAGGACCTTTGACCTTGCCAGTCTTTCTGCCCGAAAAGCTTGGCCTCCTCACCTTGAATGTCATCTCTTTGAAGACAGGTTCCCAGACTGTTCATTTGCAGGTGGCATCTCTGCTCCTGTTTATCCTCCCAAAGCCTCTGTCTTTCCCTGAAGAGCATGGGTCACAATTTGTGTTTACAGAGTTGTGTGAACAGCATACGGTCCCTCTCTGAGTCTCGCACTAGGTCATGTGAGGAAGAGGACCGTTTCTATTGGGTCGACCACGTCACCTCATATGTGCCCTTGACCTAGTGGAGGTTTCATAAATATTTTGAATGAATGAATGAATGAATGAATCTTCCAAAGCAGGTAGTATACTTGGGACATGTTGAGGCTTAGTAAATGATGTCTGATTGAACCTTTTTTTTTTTTTTGGTCCCAAAATAGCCTCCTCAAGCCCTACCACCATATTTTGTGGGTGATCACAAAATAACCCACGAATAAACAACTCTCACTACCGTCTGGTAGTCAGTGCAGCACAGACACCTGCAAAATCTCCATGCCCACTGAACAGACTCCCACCTAAGCTACAGTCACTGCCAGACCCCAAAAGGCAATAGATACCAGGACTATTCACGACAGCCAAAGGGAGAAGCAACCCAAGTGCCCATCAGTGACTGACTGGAGGAGCAAATGTGGTCCACCTGCCCAATGGAATAGTATTCAGCCATAAAAAGGAATGAAGCACTGGTACACGCTACAGCATGGTGATCCTTGAAAACGAAGCCAGACACGAAAGGGCATGTATGGTGTGATTTCACTTATAGGTAATGTCTAGAACAGGTGAGTCCCTAGAGGTACAAAGCAGGGGCTGGGGGAGGGAGGAATGGAGAATGCTGAATCGGTGTAGGGTATCCCTGTGGGTGATGACAGTGGTCTTGAACTAGACAGTGGTGATGGCTGTACTACACTGTGAACATACTTAATGCCACTGAACTGTACACATTAAAATGGTTGAAATGGTTAACTTTTATGTTTCGTGCTACAATACAAAAGGGGGAAAGCCAGAGAAAAGTTTAGAATGTATATTATTATTTTTTAAATTTTATAAATGTAACCTCCTGGCTACGTCCCACCTAACAAAATCAGTCAACAGTTTCCTTCAGGTACAAGAAACAGATCAAACCAACAAAATTCTCCCTCAATACTGGGTTTCCAGGAGAGGCAGGAGAAAGAGGCACAACTGCTTTGCACTTACAAACTATTCTGTACTAGAGGCTTGGCATGCCCTACTGCTAAAGAATTCTGGAGAACAAGATTTCCCAAATGCACATCTTGTGGTATCCATCCGTGGTTATCTTAGGTTGTACACAAATAAATGTTAATTTTTGGGTGGGAGTAGTTCCCTGGCTGGGAATCGAACCCAGGTCCCAGCACTGAGAGCACTGAAACCTAGCTACGAAACCCCCAGGGAACCCCCTAAACGTTAATTTTTAACAATCATTTTTCTTTAGAGTTATCTTTGATAGCCAATAGCACTGGTTTTCATTGGCGGTGGTGTAATAATACTCTTTTTTTATTTGTTGGCTTGTTTTTAAGCCATTCAACCCATTCACCTGCAACAGAACTGGTTTCTTTTTGGTACATACAGTTGTGTAACAATCTCTATCAAAATACAGAACACGGTCACTGTCTCACCAAATTCTTTCTTACTGCCCCTCTGCTGAGTCCAGGCCTCCACCCCAGAGGGCTCAGCAATGAAACCAGAGAGACAGGGACACACACAAGAAGGGGGCCCAATCTCAGATGCACAGGCGCCTCTGAGGAGACCTGGAGAAGACACGCAGGGCGGTCGCAAATGGGCACAAGAATTGTTTGGGGGGTGATGGAAACATTCCAAAATTTGATTATGGTGATGCCTGTACAACTCTGTAAATATGCTACAAAAAAATCCGCAAATTGTACACATGAAATTGGTGAATTGTACGATATGTAAATGATCTCTATCAGGCTGTTGTTTTCTTTAAAAGGTATAATCGGGTAGGATCCCACTGAAATGACAGTAATTCCTGAAAAGGCAAAGCTGCAGAACAGAAAGTGGGGGAACGCTTCCCTTCACAAATGAACGTAGTTAACGAATAACGTGTTGGTTTAGGTCATAGGAGAGGACGCCTGGAGATGAGGCACACTTGGTGGAGCTGGGATGCTGGGACAAGGACCGGCTGAGGACGCGTTGGTGGGCAGGACCGCTTCATGGCTCTGTGCCCCTCCTGCCACTCCCGGGATCCTGGGGACCCCGGCCCGCCCCCGAGACTGGAGTCCACTTACTGTGGCCGTGCCGGAGACGGTCTGCGCACTGGTGTCCGCGGCGCTCTGCTCCGAGTGCGACTGCGCGGGAGGGTACAGGTTTAACGTGTGCTCGGGGACGGCGGTCTGGCCCGTGTACTCTGGCGCGGGGTGGGGATGAGGGGCCGTGTATTCCGCGGGGATGCCGTTCTGAGGGGGAGCGAACTGGGCCGAAGCGTAAGGCTGAGCCATTGTGTCAGGGGCAGCTGCTGCTTCCTGATTACCCTGAAAAACCACAAGGGTGGGGAGAGGGAGAGAAAACCGTGAGCCAGCACCACCAGTACATTCCCCCAGGGCCCAAGCTACCCAGACCTGCACTGGGCCGAGAGCCCGAGACGGATGCATCCCAGCTAATCTTCACCTGACCGGACAAGGAAGGCGCAACCATCATTTAGACCCCCCGTCCCCCCCACCCATTGCACAGGTGCAGAAATCAAAGCTTAGAAAGGGGAAGGCACTGTCCCAAAGTCATCAGCCCAGCCACCAAGGGCTGTGAGGGTCTGTGGTCTACTGGGCTGGATTTTCCTCGCAGATCCTTATTGCATCCCCATTTGGAGACATGTGAGCATGTAGTTGTCTCCCGTGACAGCAGAGCCTTGATTTGATACTTAAAATGCCAAGAGAGACTAAATTGAATGTGTGTGTTCTTGAGAGGAGAGACAATTCATCTGAGCATTTGAATTTAATCAAAGTTTTATGTGACTTGGCTCACACAGTGGGATGGGGAGGGCGTCCTTTAAATGGTCACTGTGTGTGTGTGTGTGTGTGTGTGTGTGTGTGTGTGTAATGTTCGAATGTGAAGCAGCCAATGAAAAATCAGGGCCTAATTTGGACAAGATGGCCCTCTGTGATATGCACATTTTAAGTATCTCTGTGAAGTGCTGGACTTGACTTGGCCTGCTAAGTCAATGCCTCCCCCCAGCCCCGGCTATTTTTTGTGAGCAGAGTATTATGTAACAATTCACCCTTCGGATTTAGGCAAAACATGCAGTGTGATAATTGCAGTCAAGTCAAAGAATAGAAAAAAACCAGCACCAACAAAACCAACCCTGAATTCAAATGCTTCCATTTCAGGAAACCTCTCTCTCTCTCTCTCCACCTCCACCCCGTAACTGCTGCCCTGCACACGCGCACACGCGCACACGCACGCACACACACAGCATCAGAAACTGTAACCCGGAGGTCCCCATTTTCCATGGTCTCAGAAGATAGGATTGCACAGTAGAGAGACAGAATATTAATAACAACCGCTTAGCAATTAAGCACCCCAAAGAGCTGTGTCTCCCATTGTCTGTGGTCAATTAGATGTGACTTCAGCCCTCATGGAATGAATGACAGCAGGACAAAAATGTCGGAGTTGCTCACAGCTCCTCAGTCCTGGCCACCAAGGGTCCAGAGCCTCTTGGGCTGAAGTGACTTGAGTGCAGCAGGAACATGACGACGGGGGGGAGGGGGGAGTTTATTCTCGGAGCGGCGCGCAGAACTGGCACATTTGTTTAGAGGGGACCGTAATTAGAATGTTAAATATGACGCGTTGACGAGCACTCAGCTTATGAGAAGCTTCAGACAGCGACCAAGACTCCCAGCAGGCCTTTCCCTCCCGCACAGTAATACCTCCAAATGTCTGCGCCGTGGGAAGCAGACGTGCACAGCCATGTTTGCTTGCTTTCTGCGTGTTTTTATAGCGTTTGGGGCTGTGCAGGCTCTTCCGTCTGGGCTGCGGGTGAATCACTGCACGTGACGGGTGACCTCCGTCCGCCCGTAGGAAACCACAGGGGTCAGTGACGGTCCCTGCCGCCCAGGGTTCTTTTCCTCAAGGATAACGCGCGGTTTCCTTCCATGGGACACGTCACCTCTCGGCCCACGCACCTGGCACAGGCGCGGCCGAGCCCCGCCTCCCGCTGCCGCGAGATACAGTCACGTGACCCGGCCTGGCTAATCAGACGGCCCCACTCTCACAGTCACGTGGGCGCTAAGCCCTAGCCCCTCCAATGAGGCTTCACCCCGCGACTGCGCGGGGCTTTTCCGGGGAAGGTCTCTTTCGGCTCTGATTGGCAGCTGTAAAAGTGACGTCAGCCTGCAGCTGCCGAGAACCGCCCCTTGCGCGGGCCCTGCCTAAGGCAGAAGCCAACCCAGGGGGAAGTGGAGCCCGGAAATAGAGAACAGATGGACTGCGTCCCGGTGACGTCACCGTACACCCGGCTTTACCTGCAGTTGATAGCGACCCCGTTTGTTTCAGTCCCTGCGTCAGTAGTGCCTTATTTTGTTTAAGCTAGTTTTCTTTTCTGTTACTTACAACCCAAAGGGTCTGGATTAATACCAAAAAAAAGGGGGGGGTCCTTGTTTAGTCCCTTCTGCTGCGCAAGGGACGTAGGCTTGTGTACAGAAACCCCACTCAGATATCACGTCCCAGAAACTTCGGGACCTTGGGAACCCTCCCAAGAGAAATTCGGTGTGACAGATTCCGCTTGTGCCCAGAGGTCTGCTTCGGCCTCCCCGGCCTTGCACCTGCTCCTCTCCGAGAAGGACAGACCTGCGGGAACTCCCGCTGTGGTCTCGCAGCGCAGCATGCATGGTCGCAGGGAGAGACGGGCATGGAAGTCCAAGGTTTCTCTCCGCCTCCGCCGGCGCAGCACGGGTGCCTACGTGGCCTTGCCCCACTACGGAACGGTCTCAGGAACAGTGCACGCTCACAAGCTCCCGCAGAGCCGCACGGGCTCTCAGCTCTTCCTGCTCTGGGGAGGAGGGCCCACCCACCGGAAGCCTGTGGTTGTCCCCTCCTCCCACCTCCATCACCTTTTCGCACTCACTGCCCCCTCCGCTGGGAGAGGCCTGCCCCCTCCCTTGCCTGGCTGATGTCCACGTGTCTTCCATTGCCCACATCAAGAGCTCCCCCTCCAGAGAGCTGTCGCTGACGCTTAGACCACATCTATACCCCAAGGCAGCTTGTGGCCACACCTCATGTAACCCCAAGTACGGCCATTGCCTGCTTATCTGTCTGGGAGCATCTTGAAGGCAGGTGGCTGTGTCACATTCTCTACTCCATGTCCTGTCATCGACAGCACCGCTGGCTGCAAGGCAGGAGTAGATGAGGCTTCACTAAGTGACTGCTTGCTTGACTGATGGACTTGGGGCTCTTGGAAAGCTCCGTTTGGCAACAGGGGAGAGTTGGGGGTGGGATAATAGGCGAAAGGTTGATAAACGACCCCTGGGAGAAATTTGGCCCACTACTTGTTCTTTGTAAATAAAGTTTTACTGGGACACAGCCACACTCTTTGTGCTCTGATGGCAGAATTGAGTCGTCGAAACGGACACCCTGTGGCCCAGAAAGCCTAAAAACTATTTAACTACTGGCCCTTCACAGAAAAAACAAATGAACAAACAAACATACAAACATTTTCTACCTCTGTGGCGGAGTATCATTAAGCATGGGGATGCCAGTTAAGAAGCCAGCTTGCATCAGCAGGGCAGGAAGGAAAGCTAGCTGTGAAGCAGGGGAAAGGCAGGTGCATTCTACCCAATCCCAGAGCGGCTGGCTCAGCTAGGCTTGGACGTGGGCAGTGCTGAGGATGGGTCAGGATCTTTTTCAGAATTTGCTTTTCACCACAGGCCCTGTGAATTGTAAATATGAGCGTGCACACACACACAGACGCACACACGCACACACAGATGCAGTCTTCACATTCTACACCAGTGGGCTTGGGAGGAGATATCCAGATGGTCCCAGGCTTCCGTGCCCGCTGAAAGGCATCCCCATTTCCTCCCCAGTATGGCCCGACTGGGTGCCAGGCATTGTGCTGGGTGCTTTGCATCAGTTCTGAAACAGAGGTGACTGTCTCCCTGGGGACATTAGGCAAATGGGGTGTCACAACTGTGGGGGGCAGAGAGGGCGGCTCCTGGCATCAAGGGGGCGGAGGGATGCTGCCCCCACCAGCAAGATGCTCCAGCCCCACACGTTAGCAGTGCCGAGGTCTAGAATCCCTGCCTCGTCGGCACTGCCTCTCTAAGCCCACTTAATTTTGTCACTAAGTAGACTGTAGCCCAGGAGTGGTAAAGCGTCTCGCATGGCTGCAGCCGCAGGTGGCCCTTCGGGAAGTCAGCAACTGGAGCAAAACCTGTGCTGTCTTGTGCCTAGGTGACTCTCATTGGGCAAGATGGCCACCTGGAGGGGAGGTTCGCTCCCACTCGTAAATAAACGAGCCTCTCTCTGTCACCTACACACCCTGACTTCAAGACCTGCGTCCACCTGGGGCTGTGTTACTGCTCCCTTTGGAAAAGTCAGGGGCTGGGGTACTGGATTCAAAGGTGCCCACATTCCATTAGCCGCATCACGGTGTTAGCCCTTGGCGTGCGTTAGAGCGCCGGTCTGGGCAACTTCTGCCACCTCAGGCCCAAGGTCTCACGCGCTTCG
This sequence comes from Lyroderma lyra, assembly GCA_004026885.1. Lineage (NCBI taxonomy): Eukaryota > Metazoa > Chordata > Mammalia > Chiroptera > Megadermatidae > Lyroderma > Lyroderma lyra. Next base: position 18,877 of record PVJL010012547.1, on the reverse strand, counting down.
GAAGCCTCGGCGGCCGCCACAGCACAGGCGAGGGCCAGGCGGGAGGGTCCCTGCAGCCCGGACAAACCAGACCTTGGGGCGTTCTGACAAACCCAGGGCACTGAGCTCCAGGAAGGCTGCCCGTGGTCACCAAGCAGCCTACAGGTAATAGCATTCGGGTCCCCAGGATTCTCCTGTTCCCGGAGTTCCCAAACAGATGTCGGTGGGACCCCCCACCGTTACTTATTAACACTGACAGCCGTTCCGGAGAGACCCTAATTAATATTCCCAACATTTGCACTTTGGGCTAATTACAGCTAATATTTAATTAAGATCATGGCACTTCCTATGGAATTATTTTTCACCTTCAAAGTGCTTCAGAGATATCTTTGTTTCCTCCCTAGTGATGTCCCTGGATTCTTAGCGTGGCTGCGAGGTATTTTCTGGAAAACCAGACTTCCATTAAGGGCGCCTTTGGCACTGCAGGTCACGGCACATCCCGGGCCTGGGAGCAGGCTCCGGGTGCAAAGCCGAGGCCCATTTCGTGCAGGTGACAGTGACAGGCAAAACTCACTGGGAGCGTCCTGGCTAGACCTTCCCTCATCTGCCGAGGCCGCCTTCCCTTTTCTCTTCCGTTGCCAAAGTCCCCGAGACGCTGGTATTTACGGGGTGCTTGTGGGTGTTCGGAGCTGACAGGGATTGTGGTTCTGATTTGCACGCATCCCCCACAGCCCCGAGCGAGAGCTCGCAGAGATGCGGCAAACCCGACATCTCATTTTCGGTGCCTGGACTTTCCGGGGCTGCGGCGGAATAGAAGGGACGAGGTGGGGGTCAGGGTGGAGACAAGACCAAGCACTTTAAAAGCCCCTGATGCTGCTGCAGAACTGGGGAGAAACTTGAAATAAAGAACATCCTTTAGGACAAACGTGGAAGGATCTCCCTTGTCCTCACACGCCACCTCAAACAGAGAAACTCGCCAACGGCCAGATGAGGTGGGGACCCCCCTCTATGACCTGAGACACCCCCCAATGCGTAGCTTGCACTCCAGGTATTGAGCACAACAGGAGAGTCAAATACAACCAAGTCTGGTTCACCAAAGCAAAAATTTAAAAAAAAAAAATTCCATTTCAATTTAAATATTTTACCGAAGCATGAAATAGCCAGGATAATATTGCTATTTTAAGACAAACACTGCCGTCTGTCTGTTAGCACTGTGGGTAGACCCTGGGGCACGCAGACATTCAGAGTGCCCTTCCTTAGACCCAGGGAAGTCATTTGTCCCCAAAAAGAAACACCCTGCACCCCTTCGTCCCCTCTCTGAGGTGGGCTCAGGAGGCAGGTCAGGGCATGCGCGGGCTCCCCTGACCCCCGACACTCCTCTTCCCCCACATGCTGCCCTGAGCAGTTTAACAGAGCGGTTTGGGGAAACTCATAGGAGGACCACAGGTGGCAGGCCACCAGACGTGGCAAAATGCTTTGGCTCCACATCTAATGTGAACCACATTTCCACTTTACGTGGCAGACCACGAGGCCAGTTTATTTCCCGGAGCGGGGAAGGTGGGTGCTTTCATGGCTGCCACGGTGGATTTGGAAACAACCAGGAAAACGACGACAACGACCAGGGAGCTCTCGTGCACGCTCTGTGTGCGTGTGTGTGTGTGTGTGTGTGTGTCTGGTTTCCCCAGCTTTCTCAGTCAAACTTTCTGAGCACCTTTCCTTTCCTTTTGCTTTTGTATTTTATACTTTGTTTGGGGTCCCTGCTGCATTTCTTGCCCAGAACCCCCTCTTCCGGCCTAAACACAGCCCTCACCATGAAGACACGCATGGGGATTGTCCAGCCCGAACACAGCGGCTGGTTCCATTCCTCCTCGCAGACCAACAGAGCAGCCACCCAGCCACGGGACCCCACCCCCACCCCACCCCCGGCTGAGAATCCTGGAGGAAACGGGGCATTCTGCGGTCTCCCGTCTTGTCTTGCTGACAGTTTGCTTTCCTTGAGTTTGGTCGCGGGTCTGCCCTACTTCTCTGGCCCGCAGTTGTGCCTGTTCACAGAAAGCCTCCAGTGCTGGGCTGAGGACCGAGCCGCCTCGTGCCCCCAGGGCTTTGCAACAAAGAAGAAAACTGCAGAATTACCCCATTAACCTGCTGGTTCGCAGACCAACTCAGTTCCACACATCAAGCAGAAAGCTGACTCTCTCTCTCTCTCTCTCTGTCTCCCTCTCGCTCGGCTGAAATCAACCGCTTCCCCGTGCCTGTGTGATTCAAGGAGCAGAATATGCATCGCAGGGAGTGCCAGCAGCTTAATTCAAACCGCAATTCCAAGTGAAAAATGAAATGGGGGAAAAATACCTGCTCCACCATCCTGCTTCCTTTCTCCTCCATAAACTTAGCAGCTGTTCTAGACCCAGAGCACAAAGCATCTGCTCAAAGCCAGCCTCAGTCAGGAGCCGGGCTATGCGCGCTGTGCAACGTGTGGGTGGCTGGGGTGTTGCGGGAGTGGGAGCCAGGGCCGCCTGGCTGACCTCCCACTCAACATCTGACTGCTCCCCAAACCAGCCCCAGATGGGACTCTTCCTGCCAGCGCGGCCTGGCCCATCAATCACCACTTGCTCCTCCTTTGACTCCTGGTCTGTTTCAGAGTGCACACTGAGCAGATGATTATAGAGGCTGAGATGCGCGTGCGCGCGCGTGCGCACACACACACACACACACACACACACACACACACACACAGCCCTCGACTACATTAATAGCTGTTTAAAAAACATCAGAAATGCTAGCCTATGCATTGCCTGGAGCTGGAATTTTTCATTACTAAATATACGGTATGCAAAGTTATGGAATCCAGCGGGAGCTTGCTACTATCCTATTTTGTTTCAGATTTTTAAGAGTGGGCGGGGGGGGGCGGGGACGTTGGGGGCAGCAGGGGAAGAGACGGAGGGATGAAGAAAGGGTTCAAAGAGACAGAAGGAGGGTGAGAGGTAAATTAGAAAAAAAATACTGGGAGAACACTGGGGATGACTTCATAAGAAAGCTGTGCGATCGGCTGCGCAGTGATCGTATCACCCTGTAAGGGAGGCCTGTTGGGAAGGCGCGTGGTGTGACCTTGGGCAAGTTGTTGCAAAACACGGGCCTCCAGGTTTTGCTTCTGTTTAATGGGAATGATGGTGCGTGGGTTCCTGGGGGTAATTGTGAGAATGAAAATAAAAATCAAATCACAGCAAAACAAGCACACGCCGTGGCCTGGCTCGTCGTATGCACTGCAGACACCGACTCCTTCCTCACGGTCAGTAAAAGAGGGAGCAAAGTCCAAGACCAGTTTGATCCCACGGACTCTGTAGTCGAGACAGGCAGCAGGCTTTCCTGAAAGCAACCTGCAGGTGACCCCCAAAACGCAGTGCTGATAAATGCTACGAAGGACGCACACTTGGGGTCTTGGCTTTCCTCTTTCCTTGCAGTCTCTTCCTAGCTCACTGTTTTGTGTTCCTTTGTTTTTTCTTCTCTCCCAATGAGCAAGAGATAAAACCTCACACAAAAACAAATTCCGGCGATGCCAATGTCAAATGCTGCCTCTTTATTTAAAGCTACAAATACTTTGTTCTCCCTTTATTACGAAAAGTAAGTGGAGTGAAATGTCAACACAATGTCGCTTTGTATTTGGTCATGTTTTTCTTGCCCATCAAGGGAGAGGTTTTGAGAGGCCCACCCTTCCTTCCGGTGGACAGCTGCGTCTCACAGAGACTCCGAGCTGTGAAAGGAGAGACTCTGGTACCCTGGAGGGGCTGGACGGGGTTTCTGAAGTGATTAAACTAGTAATTAAATTGCATAACAGAGGAGGAGGTGAGGGTGGGGCGGCTGCCTGGAGGAGCTCACCTTCCCCGCAGGTCTGCTGGTGGTACCTTCTCGTAGTTTCAGGGTGATGCAGGTTTTTTAACTCCAGCTCCCCAGGGATAAATGATACGTGGGCCACCCTTATGCCTCCATTCCACCCACGCTGGCGGGATGCCTCTCACGCAGGACGTAGGGTTGCATAAGCACCCATTGGGGTTCCTTAAAGGGATGTGTCAGCCCCGCTCTCAGAGCCGCACAGCCAGAGAGGACCCCAGGGCCTTTGCACGACTCCGGTCCAACATGTGGGTGCCGCTGTCACCCTCGTGCTCCACAAGCGCCTTTCCTGTCCTTACTGATAACTGGAAAGCCCAACTTCCGCCCCTCAGCCCAAGGCCTAGAAAGCAAGAGGGACCAGGTCAAGACAAACGCCCCGGTGAAGGCTGTTCTGGGCGGGGGGTCACAGAGGAGATAGTAAAACAACCGACCAAGCAAAACCCCCACCAAATAAAGACTGCTTCAGGTAGGAACCATCAGATATGCAGCCAGATTCTGGTCCGTAGCCGGTGGACCAGCACATCACGCGGGGCATCCTCTTAAAATAGTCAGACCCCGGGACTCCAGCCCCAGACACACTGGTGGGACCCCGGCCTGGGCCTCTGGTCTTTCTGATGCATGATCCCGGGGGAAGTCTTGCTGTGTTTTTCAAATGCAGCGTGATCCCAAGGGATGTAAAGCCCACGTAGGGGGTGCTCACACCCCAGCATTCTTTAAATGAAACCAACTACCCCGCACTGGCAAAGACGGGAATGGCGTAGTAAGAGTATTGTTTCATGACACCTTTCGGGTATGGAGGTGAACTGCCACACAAAATCTCTTACGGGTTACAGTAAAATAAACAGAATAAACACCACGATGTAGGCAATTCCCTGGGTTTGACATCATCTCGAACTTGTGTCAGTTCTGTGACTACGGAACCAAAGTCAAATGTTGGGATGTCCGGGACGTAAATGTTGGGATTGCCAAGTCCCTCAACCTCCATGTCCCCATTTCCTCATCTACTCACATAGATAATAATACACATTCTTCTGCCCAATGAGGCACTTTAGGGAGAAAAAGTGACGGCAATGTTTTTTATAATCTAGAACAGCGGTTCTCAACCTGTGGGTTACAACCCCTTTGGGGGTCGAACGACCCTCTCACAGGGGTCGCCTAAGACCATGGGAAAACACGTATCAGATGTTTACATGACGGTTCATAACAGCAGCAACATGACAGTTATGAAGTAGCAACGAAAATCATTTTATGGGGGTCACCACACCATGAGGAACTGGATTAAAGGGTCGCGGCCTTAGGAAGGTTGAGAACCACTGATCTAGAGGGTCCTGTGGGGACACGTGTCCAATTGTGGGGAGGAAACGAGTCCCCGCTCCAGTGCTCCCCCTGGAGTACACGTGGGGAGATGTGCTGGGTCCTGTGTCTGTGCCAGGGACTTCTCACAGCTACCCCAGTGACGCGGGATAACTAGGACTCCAACCAACGGAACAAAATGTCCCAGTGGGAGCTAGTAAGAGAGAGAGAGGAAGAGAGAGAGAGAGAAAGAGAGAGAGAGAGCGAGAGCTGACAAACACCAGCCCCAGAAATACAGCCCGGCCCAGTGGGCGGCAGGCTCGCAATGACGAGGTGTCATGTTTGCAAAATGTTCCATCCTGACTTTCCATTTGGAGCCACAGAAGGCAGTGCAGAGGTTGTTTTTCTCAGCTCCTTAAAAGTTAGTGACAATCAAATATTTATGGCCCTCTGCGTAAGTCAAAAGCCGTGGTATGGTGGCTTAGGAGGTGATACCTCCAAAGGGAAATACGTGTGCTTGTCTCTTAAAATTAGCTGCCTCCTGAGCAAGTAAAATTCCCAATAGTATCAGGCACGTAAGAAAATGGGTTTTCTCATCTTGCTCATCACTGCCCCAAGGCCCTGACTTCCCCTTTAAAAACACTTGTCCAAGTTTGACATTATACACATTTTGATTTTGACATCGTGTGTATTTTCACAGAACATGCATTTTGCTGTCTGTCTCCGGCTAGACTGTAAACTCCGTGAGGACATGAACCTCATTTGTTTTCCTCACCATTGTTGCCTCGAGCATATCCAACAGTGGCACACACACACGCATAATCAAAATGTTTTACTGAATAGAAATGAGTCCCTTCATCCCGATTAGTACCAAGAAGCTCTCTGACTCATGTGGCACCTCGGGGCGCCGAGAAACAAGGTCAAGTCCTCCAATGTCACTCTGTGCTGCTGTGCCCCAATGTTGTGCAGCTCCAGCTGTCTGTATGCAAAGTAGCTACCAACACCTTATGATTGCTTATTATTAATAAAAAGTAACTGCTGGAGCAGCTGTTATTACTCGAGTTGATTCTAAGCATCACCAGGGCTTGTCACTTCAACTCCACCGGGAGTTATTAATAAACTTGTTTTGATCACACTCATTTCACAGATAAGGCAGCAAAGGGTCTTGAAGCTACTAAGCAACAGATGTAGATGTCAAACTCCAGTCTTTCTCCAAAGCTGGGGTCCTTTCAAGTATGCTACGATTGACCTCTTTGTTGGCTAGGTGATATTAGTAAGGGTTATGGTGAAACAATTCAATCACGAATTCTTTTTGACAAAGATGGGAGTTGCCCAAAGGGCACGAGATGTATTTCCTGCAATTCCTAGATTGGATACCCAAGTAGGTTAACAGCATTAATGATGAGGGTGATGATTGTAACATTATTTATAACAACAATAATAGAATTAGAAGGGCTTTCAACATGTGCTGGCATGCCCAAAATGTTCTATAAATGTAATTCCCTCGATGCACCCCAGAAGCCATCATGAAGACCCAATAATGATCCTCATTTCATTGATGGGAGGCTTTGAAAGGCTAATCATAAGCACATAATCTGAAAGCACCCCAATAGTGTATGATGAAACTCATGTTTGTACCAATCCAATTCTGACCCCAAAGCAGGAAGTTGAATAAACATTTAGAGGAAGTTCCCACGTACCCTTCACCCAGTTTCCCTCAAAGGTATCCTATAGCACGCTTTCAAGAGCAGGACACGGACGTCGTGTGATCACTGCTCGACACTGCTGAGAAGAGAATGCCACGAGGAGTCAGGGCAGTCAGAGTTCAGCTGTGGTCATTACTTCACTGTCAACATCGCTGCATCATCTCCATTGCCATCTACCCCTGAGTGACAGTGGAGCTGCCCACAAGTGTCCCAGGGTGGGAAGAAGGGAAGGTGAACTGGTAGACCACTGAACCACGTATACAAGTTGAGCAAACACAGTCGTGGTAAGGGGAGGAGCAGACACGTGCACTTTTAATTACACACCACCAAGGGGTCCTCCCCTCCTGGGCATGGAGAAAACCTTCCGTCCTGAGCAGACGCTCACTTTCACAATCTATCTCCTTTCACAGCCAGCCGCTTTCCAAAGAAGGGAAAAATGTTCTCCCCACCACCACCAGGGTAACATCAGTGTCAAATTCATATTCAAGATGAATTTCAATGACTTGCACCATTGCTAATAGGACCACATTCAGCCAGATCCACAAAGGGGAAAGGAGGGATTTTGTTCCCTTAAACAGCTTGCTTACAGTTCCTGTGCCGAGATGATCTGGGGTAATATCACTGCACTGCCTATTCCATCACAGCTACCCAGAGGATTCTCAGCCTGCGTCTAAAAGACGAGATTGATGGAGTCAACGTGAGGCAAGTTTCTTTGTAAGAGAGGAGGTCACTATGCGTACAGACAAGCATCACGCAGCCTTGAGAGATACCAGCTCACCGTCGGTGCGGCTGACTAGGGCATCCAGCTAAACGTCCCCAAGGGTCCGTTACTATATTTAAAAGATTGGGAGCATTAAGTCACACTGCTAGAAAGAGAATCATATACTCTCCTCATGGAATGATCTCACAGATAATGAAATGGTCTAGCAAAGGGAAATGTAACATTCGAGATACAAATCAATGCACAGAGCAGATACCATTGTCTTGTATGTGGATGAATTCACAGTCATTTCCTTTCATGCCTCATTATGAAAACTCAGTTTTCTATCCATCGGGAGAGCGTATGTCCCAGTGCCATTAATCAATGTGTCTTCTCTTCTTGGGTTCCTTCTCAAAACTGGATACCTAAAGGTAGCTGAAATAACCCCACTGGCCTTGAGGAGCCATAACACAATTAACATACAGAAATGACGCACCACTCCACATAGATTGTAATGAATTTACAGAACCAAACATTTGAGTGTCTTTTCAACCATCTAATTTCCGCACGGGACTGTCTTAGGCCTCTCATAAGATGCTAAGCTCCTCAAGGGCAAGCCCTTGTGGTATTCATCTTGAACATTTTCCTCTTCTTCTTCTGTGTTTCATAATCAGGTGTTTGACATGATAAATATCTGTTGGCTTGCATTCACCTCACTTGTAGAAAGATGTCTAATCTGGTTACTGCAACAGGCAAAGATGATAAAATATGACCTTGTCTTTCATTGTGTGTTGCATAAGTTTTAGCCTCTAATAGTTTGCCAACTGGAAAAAAAAAGGGTTGTCACAACAGGAATTATACTTGGAATTGGAGGAAATGAAATTAAGAGAGACTGCCAAGAAGCAAGGGCAATTAACTCTTCGCATAGGCAAGAACTTGGTATTCATGCCACTGTTTCAACAGCTGAGTATCAGGCATCTTCTGGAAGGCAGGTTCTGGGCTAGGCACAGGGGCTAGATGGTGCTGAGCTGCAGACCAGGTGCCACTGTCACTACAGGCTGGCAAGAGTCACAGGACAGACCAGAAATGTACAGTGCCATGGCTACGTGCCATGGGAAGAGAACCAGAGGAGCTAACTAAAGGCGCTCAGCTATCCCCCATGGTCTATGAAGGAGGGCTTTCCAGAAGTACTGACATCCAAACTAAGAGCTGAAAGGAGAGTGGGACTTAACCAGGTGGCATGAAGCAGGTTGACAAAACAGTATCTGGGAAGGCCAGTTGCAATGCTGAAATCAGAGGAAGGATCTCATACTCAGGTCGCACAATCCATGGAAAAGAAGTCAACAAAAGCGATGAGGCTGTTTTCAGAGCCATGGGACATCTACAACACAGAGTACTGAGATAGAGACCTGGAGGAGACAGGATTGTAGGGACCCAGAGGGCGGAGACCCAGGTCTGTCTTACCTCGTGCCACGCTCCCACCATTATTAGAATGGGATGCACAGAGCAGTTGCTCAAAATTGTTTTGGTTAAATCAAAGAGCCAGTGCAATGAGGAGGCAGGCCAGGATGAAGCTAGTCAAAGAAAAATAAAGAGAAAATGTTTGAAGAGTGAGGGATCTGGCCATTTAAATGACGTCCTTGACATTATTACCTTTTTTCTTGAAGCAACTCAAGTGCTTCAAACAACAGAAGTAAACAGAGGAAACAGGTAGTCAGTTTAGCTAAATAAATAGGACAGAGGTTCATCACCCTCTTCATCACCATCATCACAGTAGCTTAGCCAAGGACAGGATGTAAAGGTCACTGGGAGCATTTACACATCATGCCTTTGAGTCACACACACCGTAGTTGAAGGAAGGTAGGAAGGGTACCATTCATCCCCTTTTAACAGAAGAGAAAACAGACTCAGGTAACTCAGTGACATGCCCAAGTTCAGAGAGCTAACAAGTGTTCCAGCTGGGATTTGAACTCTAGGTACATTTCCAATGCACCTAACTGCATCCTACGTTTTCCCTTCCCATGACCCAAAGAGTCCAGCTCTATCAGTAGGCTTGATCGCAAGCCACGTGTCTGGGTTTCTTGCATCCCTAGTTCGTAAATATTTAAATGGAAAATAAGAAAACAAATGTGAATATTACGATAGTTTAAATTCTCATCAGAACAAAGGGAAAGTAGAACTTTGTTGGTCTTACAAATTCAATACAACCCAACCTAACATAAGCTCACCAGTATTCAAGTTATTACTTTTTTTAAAAATTAAGTCCAGAGGGATTGAAGCCAAAGAGCTCCATCTTCCTAAGTGAAGAGCAAAGTTCAATAACTGTCCCCGTCCCAGCACAAGGGTTTCCAAGTCTGTGGTGCTCACGTAAAGTACCCCTTGAGCCTGGAGAACCTTACCCTCTTCATGTTTCTTTGATCAGTGCATACGTCTTAGTTTTCTGTAGCTCAGGACGTGGGATATTTGAAGGATGTCTGTCCGAGTGACCGTGGAGCTGAGAGGCCTGCAGCCTGCATTAGAGCAGGGACAGACTAACTGACGAAAAGAAGAAATGTTTGTGAAATGTCAGGCTGGACCCAAGCAAGACAGAGGCTTTTCAGAAAAATTGAAGAAGTTTGCCTTAATTGTGTGAGCAAGAACTGGGCTGATGGTGAGAAATTTTATTCAGATGCCCATTGTGCAGACGTCTAGCCAACTAAATTGGGGGGGGGGTCACTCTGTATGCAGCTGGAGACGTTCAAGTTGCTTTATCCAAACAACTCCAAGGGCAGCGGCAGTTGAGAAAACGGAGGCTGGTGGAGTTAAGTGAGTTTCATTCCAAAGACCTTCAAGAAATCGCCTTAAAACACTGTTCGACTGGATGGTATAGCTGGTGTTCCTGCAGCATGTAAATGCCCACTAGCAAGCAGGTGGCCTTATTTGATTTTTAACTCACCTGCCTTCTTCAGGCAGAGCAGAACATTCTCGGGACGCACCCAAAGAGCACAAAAGGCGGTCCTTATACTCAAGTACGTGGGACTCACGTATCTGACTGAAGTTTATTGCACTCCTGTTACAGGTTGAATCGTGTCCTGTACCCCCCACCCCCAAATTCCAGTGTTGAAGTCCTAGCCCCCTGTGTCTCAGAAGGTGACCTTACTTGGGAAGAAAGTAATTGCAAACATAATTAGGTAAGTAAAAGTGAGGTCATACTGAAGTAGGGTGGACCCTTAATTCAATATGACTGTACTTATGAAAAGGGGGGAATTTGGATACAGGCATGCACACAAGAACTCCACGTGATGACAGAGAGTGGGGCGAAGGCTTCTACAGCCAAAGAACGCCACAGATTTCCAGCAAACACCAGAGGCTAGGACACAGGCATGGGATGGGTTCCTCCTCATCACCCTCAGAAGGAACCAGCGGGCTGAAACCTTGATCTTGGACTTCTGGCCTCAACAACTCTGAGACTACACATTTCTGCTACTTAAACCACCCAGTTTGGAGTACTTCCCTGCAGCAGCCCTAGAAAAATAACATACCTACATGCTAGTCACTGGAGGCCCAGTGACAGGTGAAGTCACTCCCTACCTTTTGGGGTGTAGGGTCCAGTGACAGAAATACAACAACCCAGTAAACCAGCTAGGGATGCTGTCCTCTCGTGTTCTCTTACTCTTCACGTGCAGGACGAGGCTGGGGCACGCGGCAATCTTCATGCAATCGCCCTTGCTCTCTGTGAGACAGATCCGGGAACCCCACTTGGAGAAGCTTAAGGCACTGTGGATCCATCCTGGGCTGTCCTAATATGGTGGCCATTAGCCACGTGTGGTCACTGAGCAGTTGAAATGGGGCTCGTCCAAATGAGATGCGCTGTACGTGTAAAATGCACCCCGGATTTCAGAGATATAGTACGAGAATGTAAATATCTCTTTAATGGCTTAATTTGGATTACATGCTGAGGTGATGATCGCTTGGACATATTGATATTGCATCATATAAAACACTCTTGGTTGTATATCGAAACATATTGGGTTGAAGAAAAACCTTGAAATAAAATGCACCTGTTTCTTTTTACTTTGTTTAATGTGGCTACCAGAAATTGTTGTTTTCTTCTTTTAACCTGATTATACGGTACATGTTATGACCTTCATATTTCTGTGGGACAGTGCTGGTGACACCCACTGGTTTGAGAGTCACAGAACCACTGACATTTGAAGTCGCTGCCATGTGAAGTCACAATACCAAGTTCCCGTCTTAGCATCAAAAGCAAAAGAAAAAAAAATCATTAGAAAGGGCTTCATGGGGAGGAGAACAGAAGAGGAAAGCTTGATTCTCACCCAACCCCTCGCCCAATCCTTGTGATGCTAAAAACGCTTCATTTTCCCTGACCCTTCCTGTACAATGTCGGCATCAACCCCAAGACAGGCTTCAGAGAAGGCCGCCTCTGAACAGAACAGAACAGAACTTTCCCACATCCAACTAAGCTCCCAAGGCTCCGAGAATCTGTCTAAAGTACCTATGTGGGGACAGGAGAGGTAAAAGGCTTTTAAGAGCTTGTTTTAACTGTGAGTAAAATCAACTGACTAATGTTTATGCTGGGCAGCTCTCTGCAAAGATGAAATACACTCTCTACAAATAGCCTACAGAGCTCAGACATTCGCTGTGTGTGAGGTCAGGGAAGAGGCCCTTGAACACACGCCGATACGCGGGCTGCTTAAGGCATCTGCCGACATTCTGAGCCAGAGCTTGTTCTGCAAGGTTATCCACTGGATTTGGGTGGGGAGCAACTAGTTCTTTTTCACATCTCACAGACACATGGTAGGATGTGTTGCTTTGATCCGTTCATCCATTCGTGCATTCAGTCACTCACTTAAGATGTATTTCTTGGCTATGTTTTAGGCACTGCAAGACAGAGTAGGGGGGACTTCCATGTACTGTGCCCGGCTTCTAGCAGGCTCAGCATCAGCATCAGTTTGTGCATTAATATATAAATCCATCCAGAGATGTTCAAATGGAGACTCAAATATGGATAAAGAGGCATACAGAGAAAAAAAAATCAATGATCAAAGCATGTGTCATGGATTTTATAAGTCTAAGAGCAAATTGTTATGGGAGTTAGAGAGGAAGCCGTCCAATTCCCAGTTGGAAGGCGTATCGAATGATTCGAGAAGGATATGTGGTTGGGATGAGTCTTAAAGGAGAAGATGGAGTGAGGCAGGTGGCAATCCAAAGTAGAGGGAAAGCACACCAGCAGCTTTGGGGCATCTAAGAACACAGAAAGCGGGGTTCCATGGCTAGAACACAAGTGTGGTGGGAATTCAGCAGGAGCTGTAGTTAGAAATAAGGTGGCGGGCATGTGGAGAAGAACAGGGAATGGTATTGGAGAGTTCTGGGAACAGGAATGGCATGGTCAGATTGGTATTACACTGAGCGGCTCAATGACCGGCACATTAGAGAGAGAGAATGGTGGAGAGATGGGAGGGAAGAGCAAGGCTGGTAGCTGTCATCTGAGAGAGAAATGACAAGCAGGGGATCACTCTAGAAGCTACTTGTTTGCATCAGTTTGGATACCACTGGTCCCAATCTTATCATTTGCATCTTTTCCTGTATCTAGTGGAAAATAACTGATTTAAAAAATTTTATTTTAATAAGATTTAATGAACGCCTCCCCCCCCCCTTAAGATATTTGGAGCAGTTACATAAAATAAATTGTTTTTGTGTTATGTAGTCTTTTCTGTGAGACTGCTGACGTGGTCAAGAATGAAAGAAATAAAAAAAAAAGAAAGAGAAGGAAGGAAGGAAGGAAAGAAGGAAGGAAGGAAGGAAGGAAAAGAAAGGATTACATTGTTGGCATGCATTGAAGCAAACCAAGACCTACTGTGAACTTTAAAAGCAGCAAATTCTTGAACAAATGATATGAGGTTTTCCCTCTGTATGGGAGTCCTTATTAATCATCTAGAGAAAACAAAAATAAATTTAAATGAGCAATTTCAATGAGCTTCTGATTGCTTTCCAAGAAATGGTCTAGGCTCTTTGAGAGGACAGAGGGGAAAAGAATAAAGAAGATAGCATGGTTCCTGACGTTAAGGAACTTAAAGTCTGGGAAGGAAAACCTTTTCCTGAGTTCTAAAATGCAAGCCATCTCCAGAGTCAGGGGCTTGCTCTCCAAATTCTGGTTCTCCTTCTAACCAGATGCACAACCTCTCTGTGCTTTAGTTTCCCTTTATTATAATGGGAATACTAATACTATTACGGGGTTATTTATGGACTAAATTAGCCATGCATATACCAAGGTCTGACAATTAAGTTCATGAGCTTGTCACTGTGCGCTTACATTAGCAGCACTATACAAACAACTCAGTAAGGTTTCATACCAGCATATCTGTGTCTCACGCTGTGCTTGTGTTGACATGTGGCGGTGTCTTGCTGAGTGGTGTTCATTATTGTTGTTGCATGTTTTTGTGTGCCATCGCAAGAATGTTGGAGCTTGATATAGAGCAATGAACAAATGTGAAATTTCTTCTTAAACTTGGCAAGAGGGGAAGCGAAATCGGCGACATGTTAGTCCAAGTGTATGGGGATAATGCCATGAAGAAAATGGCAGTGTACAAATGGATTACATGTTTTTCTGAGGGGAGAGAAAGTATCACTGATGAAGAGAGGTCAGGACAGCCAGCAATGAGCAGAACTGATGAAAACATTACAAAAATTCAACTTGTGCATCAAAATTTTCAGCTGACTATAAGAAGCATAGCAGACCAAGTAAATACCAGTAGAGAAACAGAAAAATCTTAACTGAAAATCTTGGCATGAGAAAGGTGTGTGCAAAAATGGTCCCAAAGGACTTCATCAATAAACAAAAGCACAGGAGAGTCAGTTTGCCAAGACCTTTTGGAGAAGTAAGATGATGTTTTGGGCCATTTTATCACTAGTGATGAAACATGAGTGTACCAATATGACCTTGAAACAAAGCATCAAAATGCACAATGGAAGTCAGCCAACTCTCCACGACCAAAAAAGTTCTGTCAGTCCAAATCAAGAGTCAAAATAATGTTGCTAAAGTTTTTTGATATCAGAGGGATTGTTCATTATGGATTTGTAAGAACTGGACAAATAGTCAACTGAGTTTACTATTTGGAAGTGCTGAAAAGGCTGCATGAAAAAGACAAAAACGACCTGAACTTTTCACCAACAACTCCTGGCTCTTGCATCACGACAAGGCACCAGCTCACACGGCACTGTCTGTGAGGGAGTTTTTAGCCAGCACACACATAGCTGTATTGGGACACCCTCCCTACTCACCTGATCTGGCCCCCAATGATGTTTTTCTTTACCCAAAAATAAAGGAAATATTGAAAGGAAGACATTTTGATGACATTCAGGACATCAATGATAGTATGACAACAGCTCTGATGGCCATTCCAGAAAAAGAGTTCCAAAATTGCTTTGAAGGGTGGACTAGGCACTGTTGTTGGTGCCTATCTTACCAAGGGAACTACTTTGAAAGGTGACCATAGTAATATTCAGTGCTGAGGCATGTAGCACTTTTTCTAGGATCAGTTCACAAACTTAATTGTCAGACCTCATAAATTTCCTATCATCATACTTAAAATAAGTGCTTGATATATGTACTTGTTATAATAGTTATGGTATCCATGCCATGTTGCTGTCATTTAAAAGAGAAATAACTTAGATGACAGTGTACAGTAGGTGAAGAAAAATTTCTCAGAAAAAAAATAATCCATCAAAACCCAGCCTTGGAGGAAAGGAGCAGGTTGAGGGAGCAGAGAATAAGTCTGACTCATCACACACGGTTGCAGAGTGGGCTCAGAAAATAGCACACTAGCCTCCAATGGTACGAGGGTCAGGAAAGATTTCTCCATGAACTGGGCCTTTTGACTCTTGAACTGAACTTTGATTCTGAGTTACCTAAAAGAATTTAGTAGGATGGTCACATGTGTTTTCAGCTCTGCCAATTCCATAAGGACATGTTGCTCAAAATCAGAAATGAAATTCATAATCACACCAGTCCAAAAATGCAGGAAGCAAGAATATACAGATGATCTTTTCTCACCTTCAACTCTTACAGCCCCACCACCTCTTGCTGACCTTGCTAACCCATGGCATACTTCATTCACCACTCTCAGAGAAGAAATCGTTCATGAGCCGGAATGAGTATCTCAATCAAAAAAGGTGCTATTGCTTATGAAAAGCATCATTTCATCCTTGCTACTGCCATCCCATGGCCATCTCCTCTAACACAAACTCTGACACTTCTGCCTCCCTCTTATTATAAAGACCGTCATGATTACATCAGGCCCATTGGGATAAAGCCAGATAATCCCCCCATGCTGATATCTACCACCCAACCACATCTGAAAACTCCCTTTTTGCCATACAAAGTAACACTTGCAGCACCCACAGGTTCCAAGGATTAGGATGTAGATACATTTTGGGGGGTCATTATTGACTGTACCACAATGATGGAGTCTTAGAGGAATGCTGTGCAATAAAACTTTCTAAAACATGGAAATATTCCATACCTGTGCTGTCTAAAACAGCAACCAACAACCACATGTGGTTATTGGGCACCTGAAAGATGTACAGTGTGATTAAGAAACTGAATTTTAACTTTATTTAGTTTTAATTAATTTAAATAACCACTGTGGCTAGTGACTGTTGTACAGGTCAGGGTAGTTCTGGGGTAGGCATCAGTCAACTGCCATGGTCATCAATAGCATTTATTGCCTTAGGAAAACAAGATTAGATGATGATTACAGAGAAATGCAGGATCTCTTATACATAGTCATTTAAGTCCGTCACATCATTACATTTAGTAAAGGCTGGGAAGTTGGCCTAAGGATTTTTTTTTTTTTCTCGTCTTCAGCACCAAGGACAGAAACACGAGGACTCAGTCTTAGACTCCTCTCCATTCATCCCCATTCCTCTTACTTGAATTTTTATCAGAAAAATTTTATAGTATTCTGATTGGTGAAAGAATCCTGAAGAACTGAATTTCATGCCTGTTTAGGGAATCAGTGCCAAATGCAGAACGCAGACAAAATCATGCTAAGTAATCAGTTTATGGTAGAGCCTTTATTCACCTTTTAACATGGTAAGTTTAATGCTGAAAGTTGATCTGGATCCATAACATATAAGCATGAGGCACAGGGTTTGAACACTAGGAAAGTGAAATTAGTATGCTGAGTGGAATTTTCTTAGCCTAGGAATTAGTAACATAGACTATATTCATCACACTCAGGATCACAAAGGAGAGATGCACAAAAGATGGTACAAGGAGAATTAACTAGCTGTGGAAGACTGAGCAGAAAACTATTGAATTTAAATTATTGAAATCCAAATTCATCTTGCAAACTTTGTTAAATAAGAAACAATAAGATCCCATTGCTTGTAAAAATCTGAATGGAAAAATCACTATGGCTGTAAGACTGTTACCTGTTAGGAAGTGTCACTTTGTGTGTGTGTGGGGAAGCCCAAGGCCTTAGAGAACCACTGACACAAATATAGTAATAATGATATCTGTTAATAATAGAGAGTCCAGCAGAGGCATGGTAATACTACATCACACACACACACACACACACACACACACACACACAAACCTAGAGAGAGAAAAAGGCCATTTAAAAGCTTACCTTGAACCCAGCCCAAAGACCAGGAAGGAAAGCTACTATGATCTCTCAAAGGAATTGTGAGCATTAGAGGAAGCATACCAGCGGTCTGTTCAGTTGTGCCTGTTCCAGCCCTCACTGGCTGCATCCGCTTATAATGGAGGCAACATCTCATGAGCAGACTGAATCGCAAAGTACAACCCAAGGAGAATCCCTGACTAGGATATTGAGTCAAATCAAGGCCATGAAGAGGATAAGCCATTGTCAGAAAGTAGAATTGAAGGATTTGGAGTTAATCAAATGGCCACAGACAAGAAGTCAGAGAGGATATGAAGGAAACAGGGATGTGGCATTACCAAGCAAGCAGAGATGGGGTGACATGTGGCTTGGGAATTCATTTCAGAACAAATCTAGTGACTGGAATGTCTTACTAAGAGTTAAAAGGCTGATCCTTTATTTCACAGCCAGGTGGAGGACAGGGGAGGTGAGAGGTGTGGGCCACGTCTTGGTCTGCTCAGAATCCTCAGTAGATGAATCTCCAGACCAATGACAAGTGAGTAATTCCACTAAGCTCGTTGAATCCTGGAGTGCTCATCTATATCTTACTTTCACTGTCTTATTAAAGCAGCTCAACATGATAGTTTTAGACTTTTCCGAATGTGTGATGGTCAAGAGATTTGCATTATTCTTTGAGGGCTACCACAAGACAGAAGGGTACTAAGGTTTCCTGGGTTCTTAGGATAGTGAAGGTAGGTGTCTTGGTGTTAGAGAAAAGCAACCCAAGAATAAGAGAAGGGGGTGCCTCTGTGTGAAGGGGGTGGAGATTTTATTGTATTTTCTGTAGCTTCTTTTCTTTGAGACACGTGAAAGCTCCTGTTACCCAGGCTCAAGATCACAAACAGCTCGGACTTATGGAAGGCTTTCACAACTCTCCCTTGAACCTGATTTGGACCAGGACTTGTGAACTAGTACAGTCCATGGCTTCAGATTGTTTTTATCCTCACAGTTCCTTCCCCAAAGTAGAATTTGCTAAACCAAGTAAATTTGGGAGTTGGAAAAAAAAGTCACAGTCTATTTTAATTCTTCCCCAATGATAGATAAAGATGGACAGTGTAGGTACATTACCCATTTCTTTCCTGTGGCACTCCACCCCGCCAATTAAGAAGGCAGCCTGGCGGGCTAAAAGAACTTGAACTGCTCAAAGTGAAACCAGAATCATAGACCCATCCACTCTGGGGAGTGGCTTCAAGTTCTAATAGACACTGTGCAAGCCTAATCTCACCAGGGATGGAGCACAGCAGAGCACTGCAGCCTCCCCAGCCCCTCGGAGCCGTGGCTTCAAGATCAGAACCGACACAGCGGTTATTAGGAACGTCTGAGCTCTTGGAGAGACGAAGTGTCATTCTTCTCTCAGTAATGAGAAAAGCATCTGCCTTGAAGAAGCAGAAAAAGTCAAATAGGATGTTTCTGCCAATTTATTCTGGCTCAGACTCCTGACAGAAAGTTCCGCAGCTCCTGTCTTCAGAATCCGGTCTCCTTGGCCACGTGGTGGGGATGCTCCGCAAACAGAAACGGGACCCAGATTGAAAAAAGGAGTGAGAAAACAGGGAAATGCTGTGAGACACAAACCCACCTCCTGGTCTGTTCAAGGGAGCATTTTGGAGAGAGAGAGAGAGAGAGAGAGAGAGAGAGAGAGAGAGAGA
>PVJL010012546.1:0-36691 GCA_004026885.1 Lyroderma lyra | reverse complement strand
AAGGTGTGCCTGGAGCCTGTGTGTGGAAACCCCTGCCCCCCATCAGAGACCTAGACAGATAGATGCGTGGAACACACCGCCCGCCAGCTGCCAGCCTTCTGAAAAAAGAATGCTAGGCTTCTGAGATAAGAGATGGGTACTGAGAAGCAACATCTGAGAGTCCCCGTAATTTATTCAGCAATTATTTCTGAACCATTTTTCTATACTAGACCATAAGGTATTGAAACAGGGACCAAGAGGCGTTCTAGTTATACTGCTGCCACCAGAATAGCTGTATTCCTCTCATGACAAAGCTTTGTTCCTGGGCTGTGCTCATTGTGCCTGACTCAGATGAATTTTCTTTTGCAGCAGAACTCTCCATCTCCATTATGACCTGAAATAGTCTTCTGTCAGGCCTCTCCACCAGTTCTGCAGATGTACTTTGTCTCAAGCAGTGGACACAGCTTGAATCCTTTCCTGGAGGCTCCTGAGCCTCTACTGTGTGGACTCCCTTTGCATTTGTTACACCAGTTACTCAAGTGGCATCTGACCATCACCTACTTCCTAGGCTTCCCCCAGTCCCATATCATGAGTACCTTCTAAGGAGGCTTTATAGACCACACACAAGTGAACTTGTACAAGACCTTCTCCACAGTCTTTCAATCTACCCAGTCCCAGTAAGTTTCCAAGTATGGGCATATGAGTCAGCCCCTGAAGGGAGACAGATCCATGCTTCGAAGCAGCTTTCTGACCTCCACCACCTGGAGACTTGGTAAATTCAGCAAATAAATGACCCCGGGGCATCATACTGTCAGCCTTCTCTAGGCCATGTCCCTCTCTTTTCTTATGTCCCTTCTTTACCTTTGGGCACACCCCATCCATCCTGCTCCATCCTTAGTGTAGGGGGCCTGTGAATTGTTCCTGAAGCTCAAAGATGGGAGAATGGATTCATTCTAAGAATGCACAGGGTTTAGCTCAACCCTGACCAAAAGGCAGGTCTCAGAAAGAAGGTTTGCCTGAGGGACATGAAAGACAGAGGATAGCCAAGTTAAGCTAAATGGACAAAAACAGTTGTGTGTCCACAATGATTGATGGAGACAAGGAGTAGATCATGAGTGCTGCACAGGCAAGGAATATGCTAGTGTTAAAAGTTTAGATGTGTGCATGTGGGAGGTGTGGGTGGGTATAGGGCAGAGATCCAGATGCTTCTTTATCCTGGGCTTAACTATTGGGGATTATTGGGTTCTGAGATTTAGATTTCAGAGGCCAGTCCAGGTTACACAGCTGCCAGTGGTGGTATGGGGGAGTGGAACCATTGCTGTTGCAATCTGTTAGATTGGAATTCATTTTAGAAGGAAGTAATTAGTACTTTGCAGTCAGACAGATGTAGGTCAGCATCCTTTTTCAATCTTTAATTAGCTCTGTGACTTCGGATATGAGAACCTACCTGAGCCTGTTTCGTCTTCTGTTACATGGAGATAGTGATGATGCTGTTGCATGATGTTTTACACTTTGTGATTTGATATGATGTAGCAAGCTGGAGCAGTACCTGTCACACATTAAGTAAATTCTAAGTCTACCAAATATCACTCATCAACTTGCAGTAGATCTATTTACCAGGCAGCAATCATCTTTGTCAATTCCGGTATCCCCAGAATTGCCCGATGCCAGTGCAGATGCAATTCTTACATCCTGTAAACCTTTGAACTTAGACCTGAATTTAGAGAGATAAGAAAGAGACCAGGAGGGAAGTGCAGGTATGAATTTGCAGAAAGAAAGAGGAGGAGTAACAGAGCAGGGGCAAGGCAAGGATACCCTCAGAGCCTACTGAGGAAGGGAGAGATGGTTTGGTGGCCAATAGGACAGTGACTGCTGCCTAGCTGAGCCCATATGCAGCTGTGCATAGGTGTACTAAATTAGGATGCCCAGGTTTTACTTTCTAACGGCAAAGAACCTCTACTGAGATTCTAAGCCATCATTTCCACAGAGAAGCGACAGTGGAGGAATGTTCTGGAGGTCACACCAACTTCCCAAGATTTTACTCTTTGTACCATTACCAATAAAGGCTGATCTTGCCTAACACATCTGTGCACATTTATGATTTGGTTCCTGTTTCATCCAAGAGAAATCAGTGATTTTCAGCAAAAAGGGGATTACTCCAAGATGGGTCTGCTAAGTCTCTCCCTACAAAGAGAGACCAATGAGAGCTCTACCTTCTGGGCATTTTTGTCAGATTCCTAAGAGCCATTTCCCAAAGTCCTCAGCACAGAGAGATAACCAATTCAATGGCCAAGATGGAAGGCAGGGTGTTGTTTGGACTCCTCTAGGGGTTGTGGCTCTGGGTTGACAGGGGAGAAAGGTTGAGGACTCCTGAAGATGCTGCCCTTTGACTCTGAAGCAGATGGCAGCCAGCATCCATGAGTCAGAGGTGCTCAGACCCTACTTCCTTGCAGGCCCCTTTACAAGGATGCAGGTACTCACCCAGACACAGAGACCAGTAGTGACTTTCATTTATTCATATGACCACATACTGAGTAGCTGGTGTGTGCCAGGTAGGAAGACAATGCTGCTGATAGCCCTGAGGTTCAACCAGCTTCTATTGCTCTGCTCGACTTAAGTTTCCTGAGGCTGTTGTAACAAATTGCTACCAACTTGGTAGCTTAGAACAGAAATTTGCTCTCACACAATTCTGGAGCTCAGACATTCAACATCAATTTCACTGAGCCAAAATTAAGGTGTTGATGGGGCTGCACCCTTGCTGGAGGCTCTAGTGTGGAGTCTGTTCTTTGCCCTTCCTCAGCTTCTGGTGGCTGACAGCATTCCTCGGGTTGTACCTGCATCCTCTCAATCGCTATCTGCATAGTCACATCGTCTCCTCATTTGTGTGTCAAATCCCTCTCTGCTCCCATATGAATTCATTTGTAGTGGCATTTAACCCTCACCCAGAAAATTCAGGATAATCTACCCACCTCAAAATCTTTATTTTATTTTTTGATAACCTCTTTATTGTGATAAAATTCACATATTATAAAACTCACTCTTTTAAAGCACACACTCAGTTTTTAATATATTTATAGATTTGTGCAACCATAGCTATTACCTACTTTTAGAATATATTTTAATTGGGTTGTTTATTTTTTTGTTGTGAAGTCATATTAGTTCTTTACATATTTTAGATATTAGACCCTTATCTGATGCATTAGTTGCAAAAATTTTCTCCCATTCAGTTGGCTGTCTCTTTGCTTTGTTGATGTTTTCTTTTGCTGTGCAGAAGCTTTTTAGTTTGATATAGTCCCATTCATTTATTTTTGCTTTTACTTCCCTTGCCTTTGAGGTCAGGTTCATGAAGTCTTCCTTGAGCCTGAGGTCTGTAAGTTTAGTACCAATGTTTTCTTCTACACAGTTTATTGTTTCAGGTCTTATACAGAGGTCTTTAATTCATTTTTATTTAACTTTAGTATATGGAGAGAGTTCACAGCTCATGTTCATTCTTTTGCATGTGTTTTTCCAGTTTTCCCAGCACCACCTACTGAAGAAGCTGTCTTCTCCCTATTGCATATTTTTTGGTCTTTTATCAAAAATTATTTGTCCATAAATTTGTGGATTTATTTCTGGATTTTCAGTTCTGTTCCATTGGTCTGTTTTTCTGCCAATACCAAGCTGTTTTGATTATTGATGCTTTGTAGTATAAATTGAAATCGAGGAGTGTGATACCACCAGCCAAGGCAATACTAGGTCATTTGTGGTTCCATACAAATTTTAAAATTTTAAAATCTATTTTGTAAAAGTATGATTATGGGATTTAATGCATATGGGATTGCATTAAATCTGCATATTGCTTTGGGTAATATGGCCATTTTAACAATGTTAAGTCTTCCTATTCATGAACACAGAATATCTTTCCATTTCTTTGTGTCCTCTTCAATGTGTAACTCCGTCAAGTTCTTCCTTAAGTGAATTCCCAGGTATTTCATTCTTTTTGTTGCGATTGCAAAAGGTATTAATTCTCTCATTTCTTTTTCTGAAAATTCGTTATTTGTATATAGGAATGCTGTTGATTTTTGTATGTTGATTTTGTATTCTGCAAATTTACTGTATTTGCTTATTGTTTCTAATAGTTTCCTGGTGGAAACTTTGTGATTTTCTATATAAAGGATCATGTCATCTGCAAATAGTGACCTCTTTTCTCTCAATTTGGATACTTTTTATTCCTTTCTCTTGCCTGATTGCTCTGGCTAGAACTTCCAGTACTATATTGAATAGCTGTGGTGACAGGGGGCATCCCTGTCTTGTTCCTGATTTTAGGGGACTAGGCTTCAGTATATTAGCTGAGGGTTTGTGATATATGGCCTTTATTATGTTTAGATACTTTCCTTCTATACATGTTTTATTCAGTGTTTTGATCATAACTGGATGTTGTATCTTGTTGAATGCTTTTTCTGCATCAATTCATATGATCATATGGTCTTTATCTTTTATTTTGTTTATGTGGTGGATCACAATGATTGGTTTTCACATGTTGAACCATCCTTGTGCTTCTGGGATGAATCCAACTTGATCATGATGTATGAACTTTTTAGTGCATTGTTTTATTCTATTTGCTAATATTTTGTTTAGAATTTTTGCATCTGTGTTCATAAGACATATTGGTCTGTAGTTTCCTTTTCTTGTGTTGTTTCTACCTGGCTTTGGTATTAGGGTAATGTTAGCCTCATAGAATGAGTTAGGAAGTATTGCCTCATCTTCAATTTTTTTTTTTTTTTGGTTGGCTCCCTGACCCAGAAGTGAATCCAGGCCACATCAGTGAAAGCGTCAAAGCCTAGCCACTAGAACCTTCTTATCTTCAATTTTTTGGAAGAGTCTGAGGAAGATAGTTGCTAATTCTTCTTTCAATGCTTGGTAAAATTCATTGGTGAAACCATCTGGTTCCGGGCTTTTGCCTCTAGGGAGGTTCAAAATCCTTAATTTAATTACATCTCCAAAGACTCATTTTCCAAATAAGGTAACAATCACAGGTTTTAGGGATTAGGATGTGGACATATCTTCGGGAGTCATTATAAGACTACCACACTAACCAATTCCCCTTGACTGGACACTTAGAGGTAATTGAGAGGATGTTCTCCCAGATGACCTTTTCCCTCACTTCCTTCATCAAGGGACCTGTCTACACATAGGAAGGGCCTGTCAGAGAGAGCAGCCACCATCCATGCCCCCAGTAGTTCACCTCTGTAAAGGCTTTCCAGTCTTTCCCTTACCTCTGTCATTCTCTTGCCAGGCCACTGTGCCCTGACAAAGACACTCTCCATGATCAAACATTTGTCTGGTGCATATGAGCCCCCTTCTCATATAGGCTATGACCTTGGCCTGCTGCCCTTGGCATTCCTTTATTAAGAATCCTGCTAAGTCATATTAGAGAGAATCTCTCCACCCTTGATATTTGATCACTCTTGATATCTGAAGAAGTTCCTTGATGTGTAAGTCCTTGACCTAGCTTTAGCAAGAATTCTCCCTCCCTTTGATGTCTCCTCATAGCACAGTAATGTTTCATTCACTAACCACCTCACTCTACTTATTGGCTGTAAATCCCCAGCTGTCTTTGCTGCATTTGGAGTTGAGTTCAATCTTTCTCCTCTACTGCAGTAGCCTTGTATAAATTCTTCCTTATCATTTTAACAAGTGTCAGAAGAATTTCTCTAACAGCTCACAGCTGCCCAGATCAGTTTTTGTGAAGCTGGCTGCAATCCCAATAGCCAGACACTCTGGATATGCCTCTCTCAGAGGCATCCTACTGCCTATCAACAGGACATACTGCTTACAATGGCTGCCATCTCTCTCCATTCACAAAGGTCTTGAAATAACATTGCTGTCAGACAGTTGTGAGTAAAATGCAAATGTTATATATGTGCACAGCTTTATATGACATTAAATTTAGCATTTAAGATTCTAGAAAATAAGAAATGATGTATATTAACCACAATAAATACTATCTTGAAATAAGTGGAAGGAGATGAAAGATAACATTTGTATTTCATTATCACTTGAAATAATAAGAATAATATTATTATTGACATTCTTATGTAGTGGTATCCCAGCCACCCCCGCCCTATCCAACAGTATATTAGCCAGGCTGGATTTTCTAACATTATTTGTAGAGACCTCGGTTGGTTCCCTATCCCACGGATCTGTACTACATTTTCAGTTTTCTTTCTCAAACCCTCTGTGCTCTTGGAGAACTGCACCATTGTCTTTCCCTTAAGACACTCCATATTTTCCACACTCTTTTAACATGCTGGGGTTCAATTTTTACAGGGTTTGGCCCTCACACATGATGTTATCACATCTTCAGCTCAATCCCTTGAAGGAGCATTGTTACCTTCACTTTAGTGAAGAAGGAACCAAGTCTCCAGGAGAGGGAGAATGGGCCTTATCTTTGGTAAAGAAACAGGTTGCTGGAGATTAGACAGGAATGGAGGAAATGAACTTGTTTTGCATTCAGTGACAAAATGAATATATATCTTTAGTTTAAATTAAAGTTATATAAATGGTGCTTACTATTATGAAGTCCCATTTGCAGCAGGAATTTGCCCCTCCCTTTTCAGCCCTATTTCCAGATTCTTTGCTCCTACTCTTAACTATTTTGTGGAGGAAGTATGTTGAGGAAGGAGAAGAGAAGGGGGTGTACCTGGGGTGCCTACCCTGGGGAGGAGTGGTTTGTATTTGGGCCAGAGCTAGTGAGTAGAGGTAGTTAAGGTAAGCCACCTTTCTCTGAACAGAGTTCCTTACCTGGCACAAAGTAGGTGCTCAGTATATGTTAATTTTAAATTGACACTTGGCTTTATTATTTATGGACTGTGATGACATACTTTCCTTCTGTTCTAGAAGTCCAACTGCTGACTAGATAAAGGATAGATAGTTCACTAACTGTTATACACTATCTTAAAATTTATAAAAGTTTATGTGA
Organism: Lyroderma lyra; assembly: GCA_004026885.1. NCBI lineage: Eukaryota > Metazoa > Chordata > Mammalia > Chiroptera > Megadermatidae > Lyroderma > Lyroderma lyra. The sequence continues at coordinate 29,751 of PVJL010012546.1, read as the reverse complement.
GCTAGATAGGAAAATTTGTTACATATTATATTGGCTCTTCCATTTATTTCCAGTGTAGTCTTTCTCAATTTATATTAGTTTATTCTTTTTTGGGGGTTAGAAAAACAATTTTATTCTCTGTAGAATATACTGAAAATGTTTTACCTCATCTTTGAAACCACTTTTTACTTTTTTAGCCACCCTGATTTCTCATCTCTTGGTTCTTTTTCAGTCCCCCTTGGTTAGTTTCTTATAGTTTCAGGTGTGCTCATTTTGCTTATCCAGATTCAACCCTAAGAAAATATATGGGTGTCACAAAAGCTGATTGGGTAATATATGAAGAGCATATATGTGATAGCGCCTATGGAGAGAATTGTTAAACAATACTAGAGGATAGAATGACTGCTTCATATATTGCTTCTAGTAGTATACATGAGTGTCTTTTGAGTGGAGCAAATTATTTGAAAAGTCCCTTATTTGCTATCTATTGCTGCATAACTACTTACTCAAATTTATTTATTTATTTATTTATTTATTTATTTATTTATTTGTTTGGTACGTGGGTATTTCCCTGGCTGGGAATCGAACCCAGACCATAGCGTTGACAGCGCCAGTGCTGAAGCCTTAAGCCACTACACCACCAGAGAACTCCCCAAATTTATTAATAGCAGCTTAAAATAATAAAGTTTTGTTATCTCACATATTTCTGAGGATCAGGAATCCAGGAATGACTAAGTTGGATGATTCTGGCTCCAGGTATCTCATGAGGTTGCAGTTAATATGCGGAATATAAAAGTGAAAGCAACAAAGAAAAAACAAACAAACGAAGAAACAAACTCGTGGACACCATCAATAGTTTAAGGGTTATTTGAGGGTAAGGGGGAGGGGGTGGGAGAGGAGGGAGGGGGAGCCAAATATATGGTGATGGAAAGAGAACTCACACTGAGTGGTGAACATATAATGCAACAAATACACTATGCACTGTAGAATTGTATACCTGGAAACTATGTAATATTTACTAACCAATGTCATCCCAATAAGTATAACATTAAAAATATTTTTGTTAAAAAAATATGTCTGCCAGCACTGCAGTCATTTGAAAGTTTGACTAGAGCTAAAGGCTACACTTCCAAGATGGCTCACAGGTATGTTTTCAAGATCCTCTGTTCTTTATCTTGTAGATCTCTCCACAGGGCTGGGTGAGTATCCTCACGTCCAGCTACTGGATTCCTCTAGAATGATGATCTGAGAGAGATAAGGCAGGAAGTTGTGAGGTCTTTTGTGATCTAATCATACACTGCATCTTATGCCTTATTGTTTTAGTTGGAAATGAGTCACCAAGTTCAGCCCACACTTAAGGGAGGGGAAGCTGCTGCTGTCATTATAATGGTTTCTCCATGGCAGAAACAGCAACAACAAAACCCTGACAAAGTTATTCTTGTTGTTTTATAGAGCAGGGTGGGAGGTGGGGAGTTGGGTGTCAGAGAGCAATCAGATGAGGAAACAAATGTAAAGTGAAGCTTTAATGGTGGTGGTCCTGGACTGAGGAAGGTTGTCTGGGAGCTGCATTGCCCACTGGGTACTCAGTATTTTACTACTTTTTGTCTATCTGTGTTTGTGTCTGTGTTTTGATAGGTAAAGACACCAGGCCAAATTATGCTTCCCAGAGAGGATGGATGAATACAATATGCATCTCTAATAGTAACTTAGAGAGTCCAAAAACTGAAAATAGATCTCATGAATTCATTTTTTAAAAATGCAATGGTTTTTCTTCCAACCCTAGTTCCATAGGGCCAATTCATTGTATCACACAGAAAAGCTATTGAAATTATCACATCATGAACAAAATAGTGCTTTTTTCACATGATGAGCTTTATTGGCAAAGTTGTAGAGCTGTTTTTTGATTTAATGATAAAATCAATGTAAACCTTTCCGTGGTACATAAATAGTATTTATTATTGTGAAGTGCCATTAGCATTGACACCATAAACTTCATGGCTTCAAGGGCTTGTTTGGTTTCAGGAGATTCAGTGTTCTATAGATCAGTGCTTCTCAAACTTAAATGTGTATACAAGTCATGTGGGGGATCTGTTTGAAATGCTGACTATAATCCAGTAGGTCTAGAGTGGGATCTAAAATTCTGAATTTCTAACAAGCTCTCAGGTGATTCTGATGCCACTTTCTCTCAGACCACAGTTTGAGTAGGAGCATAGTGGAGTGAGTATTCCTCTATAAATATTCTTAAACTCCTCAGGGATGTTTTCAGCTGTCTGGGAATTTGTAGTCACAAATCAAGGACAGCTATCTAAGTTGGAACGTGTAAGCTTCTGGCCACAGCTGTTTTAGAGAATTTCTCCTCTATACTAGAACTCTGCTTATGGTACCATTTCTATCTCATATATATATAAAATCTTCTATGCCAGGTATTATTGGATCTGCATGCTATTGCAACCCTTTGATGTTAACTGTAAGTGGTGGCTGATGAACAATGGCAGTCAAGGAGAGTGAATCCAAGAGACAAACACTGTATCCTTTTATGCTGCTTGATAGTGAGGAAAAGGATGCAGCTCTGGAACATGGATAGCATAGACCATTCTGCAGGGCAGACCTATAGCTATGGTGAAGGTGAAATATTTGCATCAAATCACAGCTTGATGGCACAAGCATGGAAAGTATCAAACTCAATCTCCTTGCTCTGATTACATGCTTTTCAGGCTAATAGGTGATCACCGCAGATGACAGACAGGAACTGTCTTCTCCCAGGGTTGGCAAGTGTTTAAGAAGTATGAATTAGTCTACGGCCATACCACCCTGAACACGCCCGATCTCATCTGATTTCGGAAGAAGTATGAATTATATTATAGTCATTCATTCAGATAACCAGTCTGTCAAAGAATATTAACACTTTCTGTGACCAAGATATTGGATAAAATTCTAGAGATATAAAAATTCTCTCAAGAGAATTTTAGCCCGGAGGGAGAAATACATGTAAACTATAGGATATAGTGGGTGAGTGTTAGGGTATTATCAGAGCCTATAGGAGAACCATCTAATCCAAATTTGGAATAGGTGGGTAAAAGGTAGGTATGCTGGTAAATACTTAACAATCAGTTAGTTCTCTGGAAAAAATAAAAGCCTTGATTTGTAGTGTTTGCTAATTTTCATTATGTAAATACTTCCATCATGGCCAATTTCAAGCTACTAACTTAATGTCAATGAACATAGAGTTGAGAAGAGATGTGCATAATAATAATAATCGGCTCTTAAAAGTCAAGGCAAGCTACCTCTGATACACCATTGGTGTAGAGAAGTCTTCCCAAAGTAAATTATGTCTAAAAAGTGATTTGAAGGAAAGCAGGAGTTAGTCCATCAAATGTGAAGAGCAGACAAGGGGATTCCAGGTAGAGGAACAGCATATATCAATGACTCAAGATGATAAGAAACATGCTGCTTTAGCAGTAAGAAATGATAGCCTGAATTAAAGAGTGGGACTGGACAGTGTTAGATTTCCCAGAAGGAAGACTAAGTACATACTTAGGGCACTAGCAGGATGGAGGAACCAAGGAAAATAAAAATTTTGCTCTGATGAAATTATTAATGTTTTTCATCAGTAAATTTGGAAAAAGTGTCAAAGAAAAAATATTCTAACTTTTGTTAAAATGGTAAGAAAGACTTTATTTGAGATTATTGCAATAAGGGAGAGATTATCGCAATAGGAAAGAGAGACCGAACTGAACTCTGAATGCAGCAAAAACAGCTGTGGATTTACAGCCAATGAGCAGATACTTTTTAATTCTCTGGTTTCTCATTTTTTGCAGCCTCTCTGGACCCTCCCAGCTATAATTTCTTCGGTGTTCACTTCTGATATTGGGCAGGCAGAGGTCTGTCGGGGAGAGGTGTTTGTGGCTTTGTTTTCTTCCTGTGGCTCCAGGGATTGTGCAGGGAGTTTGGGTGTGATTGCATCTTTCTGTTCTTGGTTTGCCCCATGCACGGATTGTGCCCTGAGCTTTGGGGTCAGTCCTATTTGCTGGTCTTTCAGATCATCCTGGTTGTGAGCTGAGAAACATGTGCAAAGCCTCCTCTCTCCTTCTCCTTCCCAGCTGGAGCGTTCATGTTGTGGCTCCTCACCGCCCAGTTGTTCCCCCTCCTCTGGGAACTGGAGTGAAGTCTGGCTGCTGCGGTTTGTGGACTGTACTTCCTGGACCAAAGTGAGGTTGTTGCGGTATCTCATGCCCCACCTCTGGGCCCCCTTTCCTATGTCCCGTGGACCGAGTGAGGCCCAGAGCAATGTCTTCCCACCTTCTTCCTCCTCCCTCCCCCAGTGGTAGAGTTCCAAGCGGGGACCCGCACAGCTGCGGCCCCACTCTTCCCTTTATTTCTCCTTTGTTTAACCCTCTGCCCACTAGTAGGTACTTTAATGTGACACATGGGTTTCTTAGCTGTGATTGTGTGATGTGTACATGGTCCTTGGTTGAGGTATAGGTGTTTTATTGCTTGTAAACTCCAGAGGAGGTTTTCAGAGGTCCCTTTCATGCTGGCATTTTGTTGTGAAATTCACCAGTGTACTTTTAAGGATCATTTTAAAACAACTTATAAATCTACTTATCTTGGCAACTTAAGCACACATGAAACTCCTTTCTCACAAATCTTCTAAAACTTACCTTACTTTATATCTGTTCAGTTTTCTAACTTTCTTTTTTCTTTCTCATTCTGGAACAACCAGTCAGTCATTGTACTTCAGGGCAAAATTACTCTCTTTTTCCCTACAAGATCTTTGTAATTTTTCTTATCGAAAACACATCTTACTTTTCTTACATGTAGAGTTTTATCTTTATCTTTATTATTCCTTATAGTTTCTTTTACATATATTGATTAGAATTTTTAGCCATTAGTAACCTTTCTTTGCAGAGAAAACTAGAAAGTAAGCAACTGTGAACTGATTGGTGCATAGTAGCATTCCGTAGCAAATTTATGAATACATCATATTATAATTTCTGGAGGCATATGTCTTTTTCATAATATAATTTCTCATGTTTATTAACAGACCCAAATAGCTGCTCTATATTTATAAAAGTGAGATGCTACAAGTAGATAAAATTAAACTTATGTTCAGCAATTAATGTTTCAATATTTTATCTTATTTGGAAATGATCTAGATATTCAAAAAATATCCATCATTTAACTTAAGACATCAGTTCCCAAGTGGTGGTATGCATACCCTGGGGGTACATGCTGGGCCATTCAGGGGTATGCAAAAAATAATCAGTAATGGCTAATAATCAACTAAAGTAAAATAATACAAAACATTAGTTATGGAACAATAAATTAAAGTTTGAATCACTGTTAAAGTAGACACTTTAAAATGAGATCACATTAGTGAATGATGGTGAGGGTGTGGATATGAACCCTTCCCCCAAACCATTCTTCTACCAATCATTAAGGACAGTTTCAGAACAATCCATTTGTGATGTTTCTAGAACTTCCCCAAATATACAAATACATCTGTAGCCAGACTGTTTGATCAGTTTAGTTATTGACTGAGTAAAAGTAAGTGCATCGTCTTTAATTGTGATTTTATCAAATAGTTTTTTTTTATTTAATGTTTAACATAGTTTCAGTTATTATTGTCAGTGGTTTTTAAGTGTGTCATTTATGGATCAGTGGTTAAAAACAGGAATGGTTAAAAGACCAAAACTTGATGTGGATTATAACCCATCACCAAATACTTCTCAACATGTGTCCGCAGTTACAAATACACCCACACCAGAGATAGTAGAAAGGCTTGTGCCTCAGATACTACACAGAAGGAAAGGAATATACTGTGAAGAATATATTAAATATGGGTTTTCATCTGTACGGGGTGATGACTGTCCTAAGCTTTTGTGTGTTGTGTGTGGGGAAATATTATTCAATGTTTGCATGAAACCCTCTCTACTCATGTGACATTTAGAAACTAAACATCCTATGTATAAAAACAAAGAAATACATTATTTTCGGTGCTTAGAAAAGCATTCAACTGTTACTTCACACATGATGTCAGGAAAGAAAGACAACGAGAATGTAGTTGAGATTTTATACTGTATTACTTATCGCATAGCTAATTCTGGTAAAAACCACACCATAGCTGAAGATTTAATTTCTTCTTGTATTAAGGATACCATTTGTTTATGTATGTTTGGAGAAGAACATGTTCACAAAATCAATACTATCTCTTTTTCAAACAATACAATGTCTCAACGAATTCAGGAAATGTCTGACGATGTTGAAGCTATAGTAGTAGATAGAATTAAAAAAAAAAGTAAATTCTTTTTCCATCCAGGTCGATGAAAATGTAGATGTTGCTGATTTATCTATTTTGCTTGTCATTGTGAGGTACTTGGTAAGAAATGAAATTGAGGAAACCATATAGCTTTGTTAGTCATTGACAGAGTGAACCACAGGTGAAGATATTTTTAATGCAATCAATGGTTATTTCATTGAAAAGGACTTTAGTTGGTTGAATTGTTGTGGTATATGCACTGATGAAGACAAGGCTATGTCAGGTTGGTTTTTTTTCTATCTCTGAAGAATTTTTAAATTTTATTTTCTCTGTATCTTTCAAATATTGTATTTTTATGAACATACACTACTTGGGATTTTAGAAATTTAATTTAGCTTTACATAGCTTTTTACCTTTATAAGAACTTAATTCACATTAAAATTATTGAAAAATTAACAACCTGCATATTCATAAAATTTATAGGCCTACATGGTCAAATTAAAGAAGCAACTCCCCATGTACCATGGAGTCACTGCTGCATTCACAGACAAAGTCTTGCATCCAAGCCTTTCTTAGTGAGCTAAAAGATGTTCTTGATGAGGTTGTAAAAGTTGTAAATTTTATTAAGTCACAACCATGAAACTCCAGATTGTTTAAAGCACTGTGTGAAGAAATGAACAATATTCACAGCACATTACTTTTGTATACGGAGGTAAGGTGGCTATCTCGGGGCAAAATACTTACATGGATGTTTGAATTTAGATGAGAAATCCAGATATTTTTTGAAGACCATTGTTTCCCTCTTGCTCCAAAGTTTCAGAACAGTGATTGGCTTCAAAGTCTTACATATTTATCAGATACTTTTCTAGAAATAAACTCAACTTGGGACTTCAAAACAGCTCAATCACTCTATTTAAAATAACCGAGAAAATTGAGTCAATGATTTAAAAGTTGGACTTTTGGAAAGTGTGTATTGAAAGAGGTCAGCCTGAAGTTTTTGAAACTGCTCAACTTTGTATCTGAGAATGACTAGCACATATTCCAAAACATGAATGAGAATATTGTAAGTCACTTAGAAGGTCTTAAGGTAACCTTTTATAAGTACTTCCCTCAACATGGAAAAGAAAACAACTAGATTGCAAAACTAGTGGAGAGAGCTTTTTCTTCTTACACCTTCATAAAAATAAGTACCACTTTGTGTTCCATATATGAGTGAAATCAGTACCTATTTTTCTATGAACATGTTAGAAGATAAAGCTCTCTCAGTATTAGTAAATGGCAAGAGGTATTTGAGTGCCCTCTCACTGAGCTGTTCATATTCCTCACTGACATCTACCCTGACACATAGATTATGTATTGTATGATGTATTGTAGAATTGTATACCTGGAACCTATGTAATTTTCACTAACCAAGGTCACCCCAATAAATTTAACAATAAAAAAGTACCACAAAGCATGCTTAATGCAAGTCCAGATTTAAGACTGTCTCTTTCATCTTTTGAGCCTGATTTCAAGAAACTAAGTGCATCAAAGGAAGCACAGCAGTCTCACTAACAATGTTTCAATAGGCTATTGATCTGCATAGCAATTATTACAGACTTTAACACAAATAAATATTATTAATAATAAATTAAAACTTTGTTAAATACTTGGTCATCATTATCAATACTTAACTCTGTTACAAATATTGTAAAATTAAATCTGTGGTTTGTACTTTTAGTGTAGTGATTTTTCTTTCTTTACTTATGACCTCATTTCCACTATTTTACATGAAGATAGGCACTGAACAAAAGTGTCAGTATTTAAAAACAGCTGTTTTAAAAATAAGAGGTATAATTTATAAAAATGGGTTTAAAAGGGGTACATAAGTGGAAAAAGGTTGGGAACCAGTGCTTTAAGATTTCAAGTTAGCGAAAAGATTTCTGATGACTACTATTTTAAGTAGATATATTATAAAACATAATCATTGTTGAAAAACTCTTTTATAAACTCTTATGACATTCACATCTATTTAATTTACTTGTCCTTAACAATTGTGTTTGAATTGCTCATGAAAATTTTATGAGATATTGAACAAAGTTAGCTATCCTCAGAAGTTATTTTACTTGTCAACAAAACAGGCTAGTATAAAAAATACCACAAAAGCAAAGCTCCTAAAAAGTTAAACATGATTTTTCCATTTTTTTAAACTGACATATTTGAGATGCATCAAGCAGTTCATTTTTATTTTACATTTTGTTCTTAGTTTGAATTTAGTTTTATTATCTTAAATATCTAATAGAGGTAATGTAAACTTGTTTGATTAGTAGACCTAGGTAGAAAATAATTGTATAGTTTCATCACATTTAAAGTTGACAATTCTTTTATCAACAATTTTAGCAAGAATTTAAAAGTAACTTTTATTTCTTTATTCAATCATCTATTGATGGGCATGTTGATTGTTTCCATATCTTGGTTATTGTGGGATGCAGTAAACATCGGGGTGCACATATCTTTTCAAATTAGTGTTTTGGATTTCTTTGGATATACCCAGCAGTGGAATTGCTAAGTCCTCTTTTTCTCTCTTGTTATAGTGTTTGTTTTAAAGTCTATTTTGTCAAGTATAAATATTGCTACTCCAGCTTTTTCTTTCCATTTTCATTTTCATGAAATATCTTTTTCTAGTCCTTTACTTTCAGACTGTGTGTCCTTCAATCTGAAGTGGGTTTCTTCTAGGCAGCATGTATGTGAGTCCTCTTTTCTTATCCATTCAGGCACCCTATGTTTTGATTAACACATTTAATCCATTTACATTTAAATAATTATTGATAGGAATGTAGTTATTGCCATTTTATTATTCATATTTTTATTATTTTCTTTTTAAAGAAGTCCCTCTAACATTTCTTGTAATACTGGTTTGGTGTTGATGAACTCTTTTAGCTTTTTCTTGTCTGGGAAGTTCTTTATCTTTTCTTTTAGCGTGAGAGAGAAAGCAGGAGAGGGTACGACTAACATTTGTTGAAGTCCTACTTTGTATCAGACAGTTTAACATAGATTTTCTCACTGTATTTTTTATTATTATCACCTGGAAGATAAAGAGAAGACCAAAAAAAGCGTAGTATTTTTAAGAGACTTTATTTTTTAGGGCAGTTTTATCACATTTAAAAAAAGGAAATGGCATAAGGATTTTCTATTTTTCTTCCAACTCCAGGACATAAATCATCTTACAACACAAAAATATCAACAGGTACCATTTGCAAATAATTTACCATTTATTCCTCACACCACTGTGGTGAAGTGGGGGAATTTGGGATATCTACAGGAAACTGAGACTCAGAGAGATGATAACATATAAAACTCCATCAGTTATTTCTAGATTAGAACAGAAGACCTCAAACTTTACTGTGTTTCATCTGTAGCACGTGTAAACACTAAATGTTGGGATGCATCTGAGTGAGGCCCAAGGCACTTCTAAAAGTTTCCAGGTGCTGCTGCTGCTCCACAGTTTGACAAACACGGATGTAGATAATAAAAAACGAACAAAGGCAGAATTTACTCTTTACAGAATAGATAGAGAATCACAGTGAGATGAGAGGGCTGGTGGATGTACACGGCCTGGAATCAAAGCAAAGGGAACGCAGTGTGCAGTGTGCCTAGGCCCATGATCTGGGCATAGACTCTAGCAGTGGGTGACAATATGTCGCTTACCTATAATGTGGGGGGACCAGTCACTGGTCCATAGAACAGTTCATGCGGCATTGTGCTTTCATCATGTCTCCTACCCTGGAAGCCCTGTGGGTGAGCGATTAAGCACCAGGCTCCCAAGAGTTCCCTTGATCTTAACAGCTATTCAAGTTCCTTGTTATTAAATTGTTATTTCAGACCAGGCTATAGGAAGTTAGGGGATGGTTAAGTAAATCAGGAAATGCCTGCTCAGTAGTGAAACCTGGAATTACTTAAAAACTTTCCCATTGTCTCCTGAAGCTGCCAGGGCTCTGAATGCTCTAATCTGCCTGGGCAATCAGTACAGGCCAGAGTTTAGCTTTTTTTTTTTTTTTTAATAATGAACTGTATTATTTTAAAATTATAATTTTACTAAAATACTTAAAACACTATGGTAAAAAAGAAAAAAAAAAACCCAGTCAATCTTGTTCTAAATGGCTAGACTAAATATTTGCAAATTATGTGGGACTAAGTCTCACGATATATAGAAGCGTTCCCAGCAAGGAATACAGAGAGAAGGACAAATGCTGTGATAAGTTATCCCTAAAATGGCCCCAATGAGCCACGCTTCCTGCTGTGCTCGTACGCCTGCGTCTAAGGTAGAGTCCTTATCGTTGTGTGTGGGCTGAGTTAGCACAGATCAGTAGTTAAAAGCTTTTATCTTTGTGCCCTGAAGCCTTCAGAGCTTTGAGTGCTCTAACCTCTCTGGGGGCTAGCACTGGATGTTCCTCAATGTATTGCTCAATTTTTATTACAATGGTCTTTCTTTTCTTTTCTTCTTTTCTCTTTTCTCTCTTCGCCTCTCTCTACTTCTCCTCCTTCTTCTTCTCCCTCCCTTTCCTTTCTTCCTTCCTTTCTCCCTCCCTCCCTCTCTCCTTTTCTCTTTCTTTCTAAAATACATATAACAAAATTTACCATTTGAATCGTTTTAAGCATATAGTTCAGTGGTGTTAAGTACTTTAATACTGCTGTACAACCATCACCAACATCCATCTCCATAACTTCTTTTTACTTAAACAGTTATATCCTATTCGGCCCTCCTCGCAGCCCTGGCAACCACCATTGTACTTTCTCTCTCTATGAATTTCAGTACTTGAGGTGCCACAGTAAGTGGAATTACACAGTATTTGCTACTTTTTGTCTGGCTTTTGTCACTTGGCATAATGTTTTCAAGGTTCATTTTCAATGTAGCATGTATCAGAATTAAAAATTTTTAAAGGTTGAATAAAATTCCGTTGTACAAATATGCCGTATTTTGCTTATGCAGTCGTCTATCTATGGGTATTTGGATTGTTTCCATCTTTTGGCTGTTGTTGTTAAAGAAAACCAAAGCTATATAGTAGTTTAAGTAGTAAAAATATTTTTTATTCAGAAACTATTGTAATAGGGGAAAAGAGACCTTGGCATAGAACTGGACTCAATTCTGAACACAATTAAAAATCCTTCTTCTGAATTTATGGCCAAGAAGCAGGGTGGGAGTCAGTGGATGGATAATATGAAGAGGAAACATCAGGGATAAGGGGGGATTCTGGTTAAACATTGCTAAAGGTAGGCTGGGGTGATCAGACATGCAAGTGGAAATTCCTGCTAAGTTGACTTAGCGGAACTTTTACTAAAATTGGGCCATGCAAAGATGAACACAGTGGTCTAAAGTTTGAGGTTTAGTTAAGACAAGGGTTAGAGGAGCCTGATTAAAGTTAGGTCAAGGAGAGTCTTGTCAGTGTGCATAATACTGCTACAAACATTGGTGCACAAATACCTGAGTCTGTTTTCACTTCTTTTGGGCATATATCTCGAAGTGGGATTGCTAGATCTTATGGTAATTCTGTGTTTAATATTTTGAGGATCCTCTATACTGTTTTTTCATAGTGGCTGCAACATTTTACATTCCCACCAACAAATGCACAATAGATAGAGAAAATGGGGCTAAACACCCACTATTGCCAGCTCAACCCTTTCTAGGATTTGCTGCCATCTAATGGTAGGTTCGAGAATATCAAGTTATGCATATTGTAATGAAGATAGGTCAAGAGAGTTAAAACGTTTCCAAGTTCCATCCAGCTTGGGTTCTTACCCTGGCTTTAATAGGCATAAGTTCCCAACTTTACCACATTGCTTCCCTTTTAGATGATGGACTTCTAAGGATCAGGATCTGGCTGTGTTACATTTGCTTGGAATGGTGCACTATATTATGAAATGACACATGTATATGGGTATATATGTATGTGTCATTAACTTCTCTTGATTAATTGAGGAAAGGGATGCGTTTTGTAATCTCTAAGGTAACCACTACAAGAGTAGTAATAAAATGCATATTTCACAAGGTAATAGAGAGGTCATACTACATACATAAAAAGAATAAGGCTGGTAGTATCACACTCCCCAATTTCAATTTATATTCCACAGCATCAATAATCAAAATAGCTTGGCATTGGCAGAAAAACAGACACACAGACCAATGGAACAGAACTGATAACCCAGAAATGAATCCACAAATTTATGGACAAATAATTTTTTATAAAGGACCAAAAAACATACAATGGGGAAAAGACAGCCTCTTTAGTAGGTGGTGCTGCTGGGAAAACTGGAAAAACATATGCAAAAGAATGAACCTGAGCTGTGAACTCTCTCCATATACAAAAATTAACTCAAAATGGATTAAAGACCTTCATATCAGACCTGCAACAATAAACTATATAGAAGAAGACATTGGTACTAAACTAGGACTCAAGGAGGACTTCATGAACCTGACCTCAAAGGCAAGGGAAGTAAAAGCAAATATAAATGAATGGGACTATATCAAACTAAAAAGCTTCTGCACAGCAAAAGAAACCATCAACAAAGCAAAGAGACAGTCAACTGAATGGGAGAAAATATTTGCAAATAACGCATCAGATAAGGGTCTAATATCTAAAATATATAAAGAACTAATAAGACTTAACAACAAAAACACAAACAACCCAATAAAGAGTGGGCAGAAGAACTAAACAGACACTTCTCCCACGAAGAACTACAAATGGCCAGCAGACATATGAAAAAATGCTCATCCTCATTAGCTATCAGGGAAATGCAAATCAAAACCACAATGAGATACCACCTCACACCTGTGAGAATGGCCATTATCAACAAGACAAGGAATAACAAGTGCTGGAGAGGATGTGGAGAAAAAGGAACTCTCACACACTGCTGGTGGGAGTGCAAACTGGTACAACCACTGTGGAAGGCAGTGTGGAGGTTCCTCAGAAAATTGGGAATGGAGCTACCATGTGACCCAGCAATCCCCCTTCTGGGGATCTACCCAAAAGACTTGAAAACCTTTGTCTGCAAAGACTTATGTACCCCAATGTTCATCGCAGCGCTGTTCACAGTGGCCAAAACATGGAAACAACCAAAGTGCCCTGCGACAGATGACTGGATAAAGAAGCTGTGGTACATATACACAATGGAATATTACTCAGCTACAAGAAAAGATGAAATATTGACATTTGCCACAAAATGGATGGACCTGGAGATCATCATGCTTAGTGAGATAAGCCAGAAAGAAAAAAACCAAGAACCATGTGACTTCACTCATATGTGGAATATAAAACTGAAAACAACAAAGAAAAAACAAATAAACAAAAAACTCATGGACACAATCAAGAGTATTAGGGTTATTTGGAGGGAAGGGGGAAGGGGTGAGAGAAGAGGCAGGGGTGGGAGAGGAGGGAGGGGGAACCAAATATAAGGTGATGGAAAGACTCACACTGAGGGGTGAACATATAATGCAACAATAGACAATGCACTGTAGAATTGTACACCTGGAACCTACATAACTCTTGATAACCAACGTCACCTCAACAAGTCTAATAATAAAAAATATTTTTATAAAAAATAAAATTAAAATAAAAAACATATAACTTATCAAAATTGGTTCTAGCAGAAGTAGTAAACACGAATAAACCAATAACCGATGAAGAATCTCAAAAAGTGAAGATCTACTCATTAAAAAACTAAGGGGATAAAAGAATTACCATTTTCTAATGGTTTTCTAGCAAATGTCTTTCAAGGAGCAGAAAATTCTCTTGTCATAGAAACTATTTCCAGAACATAGAAAAGTTCACAATTCATTTTACATGGTTAGTAGAAAAATTAGAAGAAGATGGTGCACAAAAAAGAAAACTATAAACTGCTCTCATCAGTGACCGTGTGGAAATACAGGAAATGAAATATTAGCAAATTGAAATTCAGCAGTGTATTTAAAAATAGTCATTATCATGTGAGATTAATCCTCACATGATAAATAATTCAAGTTTGGTTTAATATTTGAACAGTTTTATTGTTATCCACTACATTAAAATAATGTTTTGTTTGTTTGTTTGTTTTTGCTTTTTGGTATGTGGGTAGCTCCCTGACCGGGAATCGAACCCAGGCCACAGCACTGACAGCGCCAGCGCCGAAGCCTTAAGCCACTACACCATCAGGGAACTCCCTAAAATAATGTTTAAATCATATTAAAATATGATTATTTTAATAGGTACCATAAAATCATTTGTTGAAATAAAACATTCATTCCTGATAACAGCTCTCAGCATTCTAGGAATAGAGGAAGTTTCCTTATCTTGGCATAAGTTTTGCGCCAGAGATGCTGGGAAACATTGTACTTAGTGATGAAGCACTGACCATATAGTCGGGAGCTAGACTCTGTTATCATCTTTACTATTCAACATTATTCTAAAGTTCTTATTTTGTGCATAAACTAAAAAGAAGGAGTGAGCAATATAAAATGTCAGAAAAGAAAATACTAAACTGTCATTTACAATGTAATTGTTTCTCTTGAAAATCATAGAGAATCAACAGACTTTTAGAACTAACAATACGATATAAGAGCAACATACAAAATTTGTAGCCTTATCTTCCACCAGCAATGAACAAATAAGTAGAAAATGAATTAGAAGAAGCTTGTGTGTTACAATACAGGAAAAGACACTGCTTCACAGACTGTCTTCTAATATTTAAGAATATGCAAAAAGAAAAGGAGTAAAAAAACCAGTGGGGATGGAGTGGGGTCATGAGTAGTAAATAAGAAATGGGGCACATTCCAAATATACAAACTTCAAAAAGTCACAATCAAGTAAACAAAAGGGAGATTCCAGAACTGAGCATGATGATGCAGTGTGGCTGGGTTCTCAACTTTGCCCGGTGGCTCAGAGGCCATATAAGGTACAGCATGCGAGAGACAAAGAAGCTAAATAAGAAGCAAACATACCACAAAGCGCAGAAAGGAATTTCCAACAAGTACTTTAAGCCATAGGACAACTTAATAATAACATAGTTTTAATAAAACAAGAGCTCAAAGGTGAGATGATAAAGAGAATTAGATAAAAAGGGAGATTGCAAACTAAGGAACCAATTAGGCCCAAATAATATTATCATAGAAATAATAAATTATAAGCAGCTGAAGTAGAAAAACATGGCTAAAATTGAATTATGGACAGAAGAAGGGCTTGAGATAATCAGATTGGAGATGAAAAAGAAGAAATTACAGGAAATAAGGGGATATATGCATATATATGTATTTATACACACACTTAAGGAAGAATGAAATGTTCAGATCTAAACAACATATGATGTTCCAGGAAATTTGATTGTTGTTTGAACGTTTGATGGTTATTTGATGGTGCTGGAATCTGAGTGATAGTTTATCTTTCTTCTTTGTACTTTATTGCATTACATTGCTTTGTTATAATGCGTAGCATGATTTTTATAAAAACTGAAATTATTTTCCCCCCCCAAATAAAGAAAGAATATCATCTGCAAAAATCCCCCACCATTTACAATGTTAACCAAAACTATGAAATATCTGGGAATGCAGCTAATAAGAAATATGTACAATCTGCATGAAGAAAACTATATAATTTCACTAAAGGGCACAAAAGAGGATATGAATAAATTTAAAAAATACTACATGACCCTGGGCAAAAATTGTAATCTCTTACTATGATTTTAATTATTCCCCAAGTTAATTTATAAAATCAATGCAATCCTAATGAAAGTCCAGCAGGATTTTTAAAAAGTAAACTTGAAACTTTACTTGAAATGCCCAAGCAGATACAAAAATAGGTTGAAATACCAATACAATGAAAGATTTGTTCTCCCAGACACCAAAACTTGCTAAAAAGCTATACCAATTAAAAGTGTGCTATTGAGGCAGTAATATACAGCAATTCCCACTTACTTGCGTGGTTACATTCCAAGACCCCAAGTGGATGCCTGAAAAGACCAATAGTACCAAACTGTATGTATAAATACAGCAGTCCTCCCTTATCCTTGGTTTTGCTTTCCATGGTTTCAGTTACCTGCAGTCAACCATGGTCTGAAAACATTAAATAGAACTTTCCAAAAATAAAGAATTGTTAAGTTTTAAATTGGGTTTTGTTCTGAGTAACGTGATGAAATCTTGAACTGTCCTGCTCTGTGCTGCTCAGGCCATGAATCGTCCCTTTGTTCAGTGTATCCAAGCTGTATATGCACCCTGCTTATTAGTCACTTAGTAGCCATCTATGTTATCAGATGGACTGTCCCAATAGCACAATGCTTGTGTTCAAGTAACCCTGATTTTATTTAATAATGGCCACATCCACATAACTTTTATTATAGTATATTGTTATAAATTTCCTAATTTATTATTAGTTGTTGTTAATCTCTTACTGTGCCTAATGTATAAATTAAACTTTGTTATAGATATGTATGTATAGAAAAAAACATAGTATACATAGGGTTCGGTAGTATCTGAGGTTTTAGGCATCCACTAGGGATTTTGGAATGTATCCTCCATGGATAAGGGGGGACTACTGTACTAGTGCTTTTGCAGAGTTGGAATCTTATCCTGGAACTATATTCTTGAAGAAGTTGTAGGCAGTTATAGAAAATAAACAACAAATAATAAAATACCCTAGGTATATTTCCATTAGGATACACAGAGCTAAGTCATTTTTAATCAATGATATTGTATAAATTTATCATAATGTATTTAATGTTTCCTTTATTGATGGACATTTTTTGCTGCTTCAGTTTATTTTTGACCTTTACAGGCACTGCAATAGATATCCCAGTATACATATCTTTGTGAAACTGTGTAGGTATATAGGCTGGTTAAAGTCCTAGAAATAGAATTGCTGGGTCAGATAATTTGTGACATATTATATTTATCATAGTAGGTTTTGCCAAATTACCCTCTTGAAAAAGATTGTATCAGAGTAACTCCCTCCAACAAAGCGTGGGAATGGCCATTTTCCCACGAACTAGTCAACAACATCATCAAATTTCTAAATTTTGACAAACTCCTCGCTGAAACGTGATTGTTTTGATTTGTATTTCTTTGAGACTGAGCATCTTTTCATATGTTTATCAACCATGTGTATTTCTTTTCTGTCAACAAATCTATTGATATCCTTGGCACGTTTTTTAATTGCATTATTATTTTATTGATGATGTGCAAGAGTTTCTAGACTATTACTAATTAGCTGTTTGACATAATACTTATGGAATTTTTTTGCTTATTTGTTTTTTACTTTACAAAAGTTTTAAATTTTTATGTAATCAATTTCTGCATCTTTTCCTTTGGTGGAGAACATACGTTGGTCACTGGGCAGTTGAGTTCTGAAAAGCCATTAGTATCATTCTATGGCACTCTGGGCTCCCTGGCTCACCTTAAAGGGACCTCCCCCTACATAAAGGCCTCTTATATGAGGAGCTTCTTGCTGGGGTGTCATATTATAATGTTCTAAGAAAGAGGCTGGCTGAAGCGCCTATATTTAGAGTATGAGTCCCCAACAGGGACAGCTGGATGTCTGAGGACTAACTTTTGCATACTTTGTCGCTGAGTTCTGGGATTATTCTGAGGGGCTTGTATGGGTGGTGCAGGGAAATTGTAACAAGGCAGGAATGAAAGACCTCTTTCTCCTGGCAATTGCTTGAGATTCTGTAGACTGTACTTTTTGTGAGGGAAAAGTGACATGGGTGTCAGGAGTGTTGGTTACAGTGACTTACAGACACTCACAGACCCTCACCACTGTCTCCACTGGAAGATGCTGAACACTAGCTGCTGCTAGGGTGACATTGCATATGAATGACAGGTACAAGGGATACCACACCAGGGTCATGAGGAAATGAAAAGTCTACCTGCTAAACCTCACTTCCATCGGTGGGATAGCAGTTAGTCCTTAGCAGGGTGTGATGAGACTGATTGGACCACATTCTTACGTAAAATCCAAATAAAACAAAACCAGTTGAATGGAAAACAAGTTAATCTTGGAAATCACTGGTTTTCAGGCACTGAGTTCATTAGAAGCTGGGCCTTCCTTTACTTGTCCAGAAGTCATCTATGAAGAAATTCTCAGACACCTGACACAAGATCATAAATTCAGTCAGAATTTGAAAAGGTTGTGAATCGCTTGTGGAAAATTGCCAAGATTAAAAATTGAATGTCTTTCCAAAGATTAATTTATAGATCACATTGAAAGCATGCTGGTTTTGTTCAGGAAAAAATTGTATTTAAAATGTCAATAATTACTAGTCTGTTTTGAAAGCTGGGAAACAGTTTATAGTAAGTAGAAAACATTTGTAATTCGGTACAAAAATAATGTAAACAAATGAGTCCTTTGTTGTTTTTACGACCTCATTTTTAATGTCAAATGAAAATGGCTTGACTGTTTCCGGCTTGCAAAAACAATGAATGCAATTTTAAAGGGGAAAAAGTTGCGTAAAAAGAAAGGTAAGCCTTTCCGTGCACTCTCTGCTTCCTTTCCTGACATCCCTTCCCTAAGCCAATTTTGGTACAGCAAGGCACCCGATGGGGAACATTGGTCGTATAGTCTAAGAGAAAAAGAGAAGAATCTTAAAACAAAACAGAAGGAAAGAAAACAAAAAGAAACAACCCCCTCCCCGCAAAAAACAGCAGAATAGGCCAAAGCCAAAGACTGGGGACAGGTGAATGATGCAGACCCCTCCTGGTAACCAGAGAAGAGCAACCCACAACCGCACGGTGGTGAGGCCACTTGTGGACCCGCCAATTGGAGAGGACAGAGCTGAAAGGGAGGTGCTCGCTGGGGTCCTGCGCAGAGAAGCGTGGAGCGGGAGTTCTGCCTGCGAAGTAGGGGGAGGGTCCTGTCAAAGTCCGCGTCGGCCCTGGGGCGGGAGTTGGGGAGGGTCGAGCTCGTTGGTGACGCGGGGCCCTCACGTGACCAGGAGCTGCAGAGCGACGCAGCCTTCGGTGCAGTCGTCACTCCTGTCTGGGTACCAGGTCCCCGCTACCCTGAGCACGGCGGGCTGGCATCGGGCCCGGGGAAAGCAGAGCAGGTAAGGGCCCGGGGCCGCGCAGAGGCCAGGGCGGCAGCCGCCCGCCAGCCCCAGTAGTGGATCCGGGGGTGGGGGACAAACCGAGCTCAAGTTCCAGGAGCCTTCGCTCTGATCCTCCCGACCCCCTTTTCCCTTGCTAGTATATGCAGGAGAAGCGTGGGCTTGGACTGGGTAGCTGGTGGGGGAAGTGTCTCAAGAGGGAAATACAGAGACTGAGATGTCCCTTCCTTCCTAACTCTAATCACTGACCGCATACGTCCTCTCGGCTTCCTGTTCATTTCAGTGTAAGGGACATGCCACGGTGGCGTTCTCAGGGAAAATAAAATGGTGGTCGTTAGTAACTGGATGGCAGGGTTGGTGGGGGTGGCATATTGGAATGTTGGGAGGGACATTTGATAACCGGGTTCCTGAATCCAGGCAGACGAGTATTGGGATCTGTGTCCTGGATGCTGGTGCAAGCTCAGTGCCTTTACTCTTGGTGTGGCACAATTTGTGGCAAGGCGAGAGAAGGAGAGGCGAAAACTGCACAGGATCTGTGGAGGTTAGTGCAAGCATGAGCACTGCCCGTGAACCGCCCAAGTTCTATGTGAATTCTTTATGACAGGAACTTAAGTGCCACTATCTGATTGGAATATGGGGTGGGATTAGCTAGGGGATTTCCCTAAACTGCATTTACTTACCAAACTTAGGATTTTTCACTTAAGTTTTATGTTGAAGACCAATAAAGATAGCAAAATTTTCTATGTATGCTTTTATTTGCACTTCAGATAATAATGAGAAGATACAAATTGTTGTATTAAAGAACATTACTATTTTCTTTTTGAGAGAGAGAGAGAGAGAGAGAGAGAGAGAGAGAGAGAGAGGAGAGAGAAAGAGCCAGCCTTTGTAGGAGAGGGATAATGATTTTACAGAAGCAAAAACCTTCCCCCACACCTTGTCGCTTCTTCCAGATGGGTTTAAGGGGAAGTAGATGGCAGTAGGCTATGATTCCAGAGTATGTGATCTGGGGGCCTCCATCTCTCATCTCTCTCGCAGTCCTCCAGTTTTCCAAATACCCTGCCTCTCTGAGCATCTCTATGAAGGAAATTATGGACTATTGGGAGAAACCCTAGAATCTTACAAGTTGTTTTAAAATATTTCTTGTGTCATTCTCCTTTTATTTTTCCTGCCTCCCTTTTCCACCCCGCCCATTTCAGTGCTGGGGAAGCCCCAAGGTTCTACCTGCCAAGGAATGGGTCTCTAAATCCAGTAAGGCATGTACTGGGACCCATGTCTTAGATGCTGGCATGTCACAAGCACTCAACATTCACCTTCCCCTTTGTCTGTTTGTTTCTAGGTCTTCCCATAAACCTACAGTAGGATTGTTTGCTACTGGAAGCAAAGAAAAGGAGGAGATTGGCTTGGAACCATGGAAGTTGGTGTGAAGGTAGGCAATGCCTGGGGATGACAAGAAAGAGTGGGAGCAGAAGGTGGTTGAGACTTGAAAGGGTCTCAGTAGAGGGTGCTTATGCTTCTCCTACATTCTGCCAGATTTCCAGTGTTGCCTCACCCCATACTGATTTCAGTGCAGGAAACAGTAAGGATATTGGGTTAAGATGGGCTGGAGTGTGACTGAAAAGAGAAGACTTGAGATGGGAGAACCATGAAATGGGACACATTAGTAAACTAGACCTGCCTCTGGCAAAATAGGTATTGGGGTCAGGGACCAGGGTGCTTGTCTCTTCTGTGAAGACTGAAGGACTCAGTCTCTATTACGTCCTATTTTTTTCCTTGTTCATAGACCTGCCTGCACTTCTTCTGGAGGGCTTGAGATGACTTGGAAGAAAACAAATAAGAAGGAAATTGCCCTTCATCAGTATAGACTGGTAAGAAGATGGGGACTGCCTGGCTAGACCCCTAGGGTGGCTTGGTGGAGGCCAATGTATATCCAGTAGGGCCAAAGTCCAATTTGGAGGATCTTTAGCTTCTCCCTTCCCCAGCCACCTTTCCTACCATCCCTGCCACTTATCCCATACCCTTACCTTTATTTTTGTACAAGGAGTGGGGTGAACTGAGGGGGATAAAGAAATAGTTTGCTAATAATATGCCTGTCACATCAAGAACAAAATATCCACTTTAATGTGTCCTTCCATCTGTTTGTCTATCTCTAGGTTCATAGATCTCATGAGTTTATAGATCTGCTTTAAAGTGTATCACCAACCAAGAAAAAAAAGAGGAGGGAACTGCCTTAGATCAATACAGGTTGGTATGAGGATGGGCACCTGTGGGAATGGTGGCCAGAGTAGGTCCAGTAAAACTCAAGGTCTGAGGGCTTCTCAGTCTCTCCTATTCATAGTCAGCCCTTCCACCATCCTTTCTACTATGCATTTAGTATAAGGAAATGTGTATGGAAATAACTTGGGAAAAATTGTTGGGTACTGGGGAAAATGGGGAGGAGATAAAATAAAAAGGATGGAGAGAGAGTTTGCTAATGATCCTCTTCTCTCACCAAGAATATCATTTCTACACTTTCCTGTCCTTCTGTGTATCTATCTGTATGATGCACAGAATTAGAAGAGACATTTTAGTCCATTTCCTTCCTCCACTTCTAGGTCCACCTCCAGTGGCAGCTGTAGTGGCCTTTGAGTGGCTGAAGACCAACACCCTCACAGGCTTACATCCAGACCTAGCACTCTCTTTCCCAAGCCCAACTGAGCCCCCCTGTACCTTGCTCGTGCCTTCAGCTGGGTGGTTACATGGGTCGTGTCCAGGAAGTGGGCTGGGTGACTGCAGGACTGGTGATCTCAGCTGGTACTTGCTACTACATTTACAGATTAACCAAGGGAAGAGCCCATAGTGTGAGGAGACTTACCAGAAATGGGTCTAGAGTCAACATGGAGACTGTGGCTGGGGTACAGAACCAGACCTTGGCCATGAGTGAATCTACGGCTGGGACAGAGATTGGGACTAGACCGAAGGCCAAGACTGGAGCAGAAACTGGAACAGGGGGCAGAGCTGGGGCTGATATAGAGACTAAGGCCACTGCTAGAGCCAGACCCAAAGCCAACTCTCAGGCCAAGGCAATGGCTTGGGCAGAGGCAGATGCCCAATCTGAGGTCAAAACAGTGGTCATGACAGAGTCAGTGACTTTGGCTGAGGCTAATGTCAGAGCCAAGGAAGTGGCCATGAAAGAGGCAGTGACCCAAACTGACTCTGAGGCTGGAAGAGCAGTCAAGAAAGAGGCAGTGACCCAGACCAAAGCTAAAGCTTGGGGATTGGTTGCCAGGGCAGGGACCAAGAAAGAAGCAATGACTCAGACCAAAGGGGAAGCTCATATACTGATTGGAAAAGAGACAGAGATGAATAGAGTACTGATGACACAAAATGAGGCCTTGGCAATGACCAGGGAAGTGACCAAGAGTGCCATAAACAAGACTGGAATTGTGGCTAAGACCAAAGCAAGAGCCCTGGAAGAGACTGTGAGTATGGCCAAGACTCAGTCTGAGGCCAGGCCTGGTACCATAGTTGATGCTAAGGGAAATCTTAATACCATGTCCAGGGCAGAAGCTGAAGTGGATACGAGGTCCTGTGCACTGTCTCAGGCTGTTGCCAAGATCCATGTTGATAACATGCCTGGTGCTGGGGTTGAAGCCAAGGGAAATTGTAAAGCTATGTTTATGGCAGGGTCTAGGACAGACATGAGGTCTTCTGCCCAGCCTCAGATTGTAACCAAGGCGCAGGATGAGACCATGATGGGGGCAAAGGTTGATGCTGGTGTTAATACCAACACCACGTGTAAGCCAGGGACTCGGGCAGATATAAGAGCTTCTACACAACCTCAGACTGTGGCCAAGAAACAGCCTGAGGCAATATCTGGTTCCAGGGTTGATGACAAGGGAAATACTAATGTCATGATATCTAAGGCAATGACTGGAGCTGACATGAAGTCTGTTGCTCAGCCTGAGACTTTCCCTGATGCCAAGGTTAAGGGTAGAAGCAATTCCCATGCTATGTCTAAAACAGGGGCCAGGGCAAGCTTGAAGGCCACTTCCCAGGTGGAAGCCTTGCCTGATTCCAGGGCTAAGACTAGAGACAATCCAAATGCCATGTCGAAGGTAGGGGCTGAGATACATATGTCCTATACACAGCCTCAGCCTATGGCCAGTGTCCAAGCTGGTGCCTTACCTGATGGCAGGATTAAGGCTAAGGGCAATGCCAACACTATGGCTAAGGAAGGGACTGTGACAGATACAAAGGCACAGTTTCAGGCTTCTGTGAAAAGCCAGGTTGAGGACTTACCTCATACTAGAGGTAAGGCTAGGGGCAAAGCCAAAGGCAAGTGTAAGGCAGGGGTTGGGACAGACATGAAAACCTGTGCACAGCCTCAGACTGGGGCCAAGACCCAAGCTGATGCTTTGCCTGATTCCAGGCTTGATGCCAAGGAAGGTCCTAATGCCATATCTAGGGTAGGAGCTAAGGCAGAAATGAGAGCCTGTGGTCAGCCCCAGGCTATGGCTAGTGCCTGGGATGAAGCCTTGTCTGGTGGCCAGAAAAAGGTCCAAGGCAATCCCAATGCTGTGTCTAAGGCAGGGGCCTGGCCAGATGGAACAGGCTCTGTTCAACCCCAGGCTGTGGCCAATTCCCAGGGTGAAGCCTTGGCTGGTGCCAGGAATAAGATCCGGGGTAATCTCAATGCTATGTCTAAGGCAGAGACTGCAGCAGACATAATGAGCTGTGCCCAGCCCCAGGCTGTGTCAAATTCCCAAGGTGAAGCCTTGCCTGATGCCAGGAATAAAGTCAGGGGCAATCCCAATGCTGTGTCTAAGGCAAGGGCTATGCCAGATATAACAGTCTCTGCTCAACACCAGGCTTTGGCTAATTCCCAGGGTGAGGCCTTGCCTGGTGCCAGGAATAAGGTCAAGGGCAATCCCAGTGCGTCTAAGGCAGGGGCTGGGCCAGATGCAATGGGGTCTGCCCAGCCCCAGGCTATGGCCACATCTCAGAGTGAGGCCTTGCCTGGTACTAAGAATAAGATTAAGGGCAATGTCAATGTTGTGTCTAAGGCAGGGGTTGGGCCAGACACAACAGTTTCTGCTCAACCCCAGGCTATGGACACTTCTCAGGGTGAGGCCTTGCCTGGTGCCAGGAATAAGGGCAAGGGCAATCTCAGTGCATCTAAGGCAGGGGCTAGTCCAGATGCAATGGGCTCTGCCCAGCCCCAGGCTATGGCCACTTCTCAGAGTGAAGCCTTACCTGGTACTAAGAATAAGGTCAAGGGCAAACCCAATGCATCTAAGGCAAAGGCTGGGCCAGATGCAGTGGACTCTGTTCAACCTCAATCTGTGGCCAATTCTCAGAGTGAGGCCTTGCCTGGTACTAAGAATAAGGTCAAGGGCAATCCCAATGCTGTATTTAAGGAAGGGACTGGGCCAGATGCAATAGGCTTTGCCCAGCCTCAGGCTATGGCCAATGCCCAGGGTGAGGCTTTGCCTGGTGCCAAGATTAAGGTCAGGGGCAATCCCAATGCTGTGTCTAAGGCAGAGACCAAGGCAGATACAACAGGCTCTGCCCAGATCCAGGCTGTGTCTAATTTCCAATGTGAAACCTTGTCTGGTGCTAGGAATAAGGTTAAGGGCAATCCCACTGCTGTGTCTAAAGCAAGGGCTGAGCCAGATTCAGTGGTCTCTGCTCTGCCCCAAGATATGGCCAATTCACAGAGTGAGGCCTGTGGTACTAAGAATAAGGTCAAGGGCAATCCCAATTCTGTGTGTAAGGCAGGAGCTGGGCCAGATACAATGGGTTCTTTTCAGCTCCAGGTTATGACCAGTTCTCAGGGTGAGGCCTTGTCTGATTCCAAAAATAAGGTCAGGGACAATCCCAATGCTGTCCCTGAGGCAGAGGCCAGGACAGATACAATAGGCTCTACCCAGGCCCAGGCTTTGTCTAATTCTCAAGGTGAAACCTTGCCTGGTGCCAGGAATAAGGTCAAGGGCAATCCCAATGCTATGTCTAAGGCAGGGCCTGGGCCAGATGAAATAGGCTCTGCCCATCCCCAGGCTATGGCCAGTTCTGAGGGTGAGGCCTTGCCTAGTGCCAAGAATAAGGTCAGGGACAATCTCATTGCTGTTTCTAAGGCAGAGGCCAGGGCAGATGCAACAGACTTTACCCAGCCCGAAGCTGTGGTCAATTCTCAGAGTGAGATCTTGCCTGTTGCCAATTATATGGTCAAGGACAATCCTAATACTGTGCCCAAGTTACAGGACAAAGCAGATACAACAGGCTCTGCTCAGCTTCAGGCTGTGGACCATTCCCAGAGTGAGGCCTTGCTTGGTGCCAGGAGTAAGATCAGGGGATATCCCAATGCTGTGTCTAAGGTAGAGGCCAGGGAAGATACAATGGGATCTAGCCAGCCTCAGTCTATGCCCCACTCCCAGAGTAAGACCTTGCTGGATACAAAGGACAAGGTTGTACACAAGTCTAAGTCAGAAGCCACAGAGGAAGGTGCTGTCTATGCAAAACCCAAGGCTAGGGCCATGCCCACTTCTGAGAGTGAGGATGAGACAGGCACTCAGGCCCATAGAAAAACTCAGCCTAAGGTCACTGACTATTACTGGAGTGGAATTGGTATTGAAGATTGGATTGCTTCTGAGCGATGGATAAAATTTAGGTTTCAGGCCAGGGATGGATATTGGGAGAATAGCATGTCCTGGGCTGATGATGAGATTGAAGCCAATATTGAGTCCTGGAGTGTGGCTAGTGATAAGTCTGGTCTTAGGTCCTGGCCTGGGGCTAGGGCTGAGAATGAGGTTGGTATTGGATCCTGGGCTGGAGCTGGAGATCAGGCAAGTGGGGAGCTCTGGTGTGGAAGTCATACCAGTGAAGAATCCTGGGCTGGGGATAAGGTCATTGGAGGGTCCTGGACTAGATCCGAGAACCAGGTTAGTGGCAGCTCTTGGACTGGAACTGGGAACCAGGCTATTGGTGAACCCTGGGTTGGAGGTCAGACCAGCGAGGATTCCTTTTCTGGGGGCCAGACAAGTAGGGTATCCTGGGATAGGGAAGAGGCCATTGGAGGATCCTGGACTATGACTGAGAGTCAGACCAATGGAGGGTCCTGGGCTGGGGCTAAAGAACAGGCCAGTGGGAGGTCCCAGGAAGGGGCTGGGATTCAGGCTAATGGAGGGTCCTGGGCTGAGGCTAGAGTTGGGAACGTGGCTAGTATTGGATACTGGGGTGAGGCTGTGGACCAGGCTAGTGGAGAGTCCTGGTTTGGAATTGGTGATTCACCTGGTGATGGATCCAAGCCTAGATTTGATAATCAGGCCAGTGAAAATACATCCTGGGCTGGAGCTGCTAGCCAGGGCAGTGGAGGGTCTAGGCTGAGGTCTGAGGATCAATCCAGTGGTAGGTTCTGGGCTAAGACTGGAAACCAGGCCAGTGGAGGATTCTTGATTGGGGTTGTGGACCAGGCTAGTGAGGGGTCCTGGGTTGGGAATGGTGATCAGTCTGGTGGTGGGTCCAAGCCTAGATCTGAGGATCAGGTCAATGAAGAAGGGTCTTTGGCTGGGGCTGGTGGCCATGCTGGTGGAGAGTCCATGTTGGGGTCTACGGACCAGTCTAGTGGAAGATCCTGGCCTGACTCTGGGTATCAAGCCAGTGAAGGGTTCTTTGTTGGGGCTGTGGACCAAGCTGAAGGAGGGTCACGGGCTGAACCTGAGGATCAGGCTGGTGGTGAAGCAGACACTAGATTTGAGAATCAGGTCAATGGAAGAGGATCTGGGCCTGATAATGGGGGCCAGGCTGGTGGAGGTTCTAGGTTAGGGCCTAGGGACCAGTTCATTAGAGATTCCTTGGCTAGTACTGGGGACCAGGCCAGTGGAGGGTCCACACTGGGCCCTGAGGATCAGTCCACTGGATGGTTCTGTGTTTGCAGTGGAAGTCAGGCAAGTGCAAGAGGGTCTAGGGGTGGGGCTGGTGGCCAGGCCATTGGAGAGTCTGGTCCAGAGTCCACAGACCAGTCCAGTGGTAGGTTCTGGGCTGGCACTGGGTGTCAGGCTAGTGGAAGTTCCTGGATTGGGGCTGGGGATGAGTCAGGTAGCTGTTCCAAACCTGGATTTGAGGATCAGGCCAGTGGAGGAGACACCCAGGCTGGCACTGGGGATCAAATTGGTGGAAAATCCTGGACTGTGTCTAGGCTGGGGCCTGAGAACCAGGTAAGTGGAGGATCTTGGGCTGGGGATCAGACCAGTGGAAGGTCCCAGGGCAGTGCTGGGATGGAGACTGATGAAAGATATTGGTTTGGGGCTGAGGGTGAGGCTAATACAGGACTCTTGTTCTGGAAAGAGAAAGAGGCTGATGTTGTATCCAGGTGTGGAGGTGTGGAGGTGTTGTATCCAGGGGCTGGGGAAGAAGACATCATTGGTTCCAGATTTGGGGCCGAGGACAAGTCTAGTATCAGGTCCTGGATCGTATCTGAAGAGGAGGCCTTTATGGAGTCCTGTTTGAGGGCTGAGGCTGGAACTGAAGCCAGAAAAGAGTCCTGGCTCTGGGATGGAGATGCAAACACTACAGGGTCTAGGCTTGGGGCTGGGGGAGAGCCTGGCATGGAGTCCTGGATTTTGGCTGAGGATATAGATGAGGATGAGCTAAATAGGGTGTCTAGCCCTGATATTGAGGAGATCAGTTTAAGGTCCTTGTTTTGGGCGGAGAGTGAGAACAGTAATGAATACAGATCCAAGAGTGAGAAAAATGTCAGTTTTGAGTGTTGTGTTGGAGATAAGGCCAGCACCAAGGATAAGCTTGAGGCTGCTGGCGGAGTCAATGTAAGGTCTTGGTTCTGGGATGGTAATGAAACCACAAGTGAAGACAAATCTACACCTAAGACTAAAGCCAAAAAATCATCCGAATCAAGAGGCACATATCTGGCCATGGTTCCTGGGGCAGGAATGGGGTCATGGACAGGAGCCATGATCTGGACAGAAATGAAGTTTCCATACCAAAATGAGTCCTGCTTACCACCTGAAGATGAGCTCAGACAGCAGATCAGGTCAGGGGAGAAAACTCAGCCTTGGGTCTGCCGCTGTAAATACAAAGCTAATATGGATCCACAAGAGCTTGAAAAACTTATTTGCATGATTGAGATGACTGAAGATCCTTCTATTCATGAAATAGCCAATAATGCTCTATATAACAGTCCTGATTATCCATTTTCCCATGAAGTCATTCGTAATGCAGGTAGAATCTCAATTATTGAAAGCTTGCTCAGTAGTCCCCACCCCAATGTTAGGCAAAAGGCTTTAAATGCATTGAATAACATCTCTGTGTCTGCTGAAAATCACAGGAAGGTTAAAACATACTTAAACCAAGTGTGTGAAGACACCGTCACCTATCCCTTGAATTCAAATGTGCAGCTGGCTGGACTAAGATTGATAAAGCAGCTGACTATTATTAGTGAATATCAGCATATGGTTACAAATTATATTTCAGAATTTCTTCGTTTGTTAACTGTGGGAAGTGGAGAAATTAAAGACCATATTTTGGGGATGCTTCTGAATTTTTCTAAAAATCCATCTATGACAAAAGACTTGCTTATAGCCAATGCACCAACGTCACTGATTAATATCTTTAGCAAGAAAGAGACAAAAGACAATATTCTTAATGCTCTTTCACTATTTGAAAATATAAATTACCATTTTAAAAGAAGAGCAAGAGTATTTACCCAGGACAAATTTAGTAAAAATTCCCTTTATTTCGTATTCCAACGACCTAAAGCATGTGCCAAGAAACTTCGAGTCTTAGCTGCAGAATGCAATGACCCTGAGGTGAAAGAAAGAATTGAGTTATTATTAAGTAAACTCTGATTAGTTGTATGTTTCCAAATAAATCAGTAATATTTCGGTTTTGTAGCTTGGGGGTAATGCACTTTTTAAATCACATTATAACTTTGAGACTGATATTACTTATGATCTGTAGCTGGATCGTTTTATGAACACGAAATGAATTCATACTTGTACTGAAAATACATGTGTTGATTTTTACCCTATCTAGATTGAGATAATTTTAGTATGCTTCATGAGCAGAACCAAAACTGATTCTTCATAAGTAAAGTAATCTTTGGTCCTTTGTGTGGACTTAAGTTTACACATTTGAGGTTTTACTTTTGTCATCAATAAAGTTGTGTGTTTTAAGCAGAAAAAAGTAATGTCTTTGTCCTTGAGTTTGTGATCTACTTGGAAAGGCAAGGGGCATGGTTAAAAAAAAAAGTACTAAGAAAATCAGGAGTCTCTCATCATAACCAGACCCTTCTCATCAGGGCAGAAACTTTTGCACGTGACAATGCTAAGGGAAAGTTTTACAGAGGAGGGACACTTAAGTACACTGGGCTTGAAGGATGAGATAAAAACAGGGCAGAAGGGCCTTGGGGGAAGGAAGAGTGGTGGGAAGAAAAGCATGGACGTGGGAATCCTACTCCAGAGAGGACGCTCACCTGCCTG
>PVJL010012545.1:0-36726 GCA_004026885.1 Lyroderma lyra | reverse complement strand
GAATTAATATTCTTTTTATTCTCACCAGCACATACATTTTGAGAGACTTTACAAATTCATAAAAATTATGGTTTGAATATTTGCTGCATATTCTGTCTTTTAAAAGAAAAATCATACTTTGGAATATGTTTAATGATATGTGTTTGAAAATCCAGTATATTCATTTATCATACACATGGAAATAAAAAATTGGATGAAATATTGATGGAACAATTTTTTTTCTATATTTATCCTGCCAGAAATTCTCAAACACTAATTTGAAATTGAAGTGATTAAGAGTTTCTATTTGCCAGAGGGGCCCCACAGAGTTTGTAATCAAGTTCTGGCCCACATTTGCCTGGAAAAATATACAATCACTGGAGATAGGTCCCTTATTCAATAGTTTAAAAATTGAATTTTAATTTTGAAGGAAAAATGGTATCCTAAATCTTGATGCCTGGTAGAAGTCGGAATGGGGTGAGGGATAGGAATGGTGATGCATGTTCATTTTGATCTGTAGGGAATAAGGAAACATCCAGTAATCACATTTCTAAATGCATATCACAGTAGATAATCCTTTAAATGCTCTATTCAGTTAATTAATTAAGCTTATATCTCATTCAGGTATACAAATGATTCTCTTTAAGGGAAAGAAGCTTAAGGAGATATTTAGAAGGAAATTAATTCAGGGAGATTTTGTTGAAATATTAAAAGTCATATGAACACCTTATCACACTAACTATAAGGGAAACTGTTTTTCCTTATTATCATACTCAAGCCAGTATAATGCATTGATAAGGAACACACTGAACATTTCCAGAGGCAAGGTTTATAATTTTTTAAAGTAACAGGGCATGTTTAACTCACTCGCATGGCGTTAGTTCAGAGGCATGCATTTCTTTCTTAGAAAGCTGCTTTTGAGTTAAATAATAAAATCCTGGAAACTTCTGATAGTATCCAGTGTTAATTATTTTCGTTTAGGATGAATTAAGAAGCAGAGAATTTTGCCATCTCATTTTATACATATATGAAATCACAGTTTTTACTTTTTTGTAAAATATGAAAGAAATAGAATATTCATAAGCAACAGAATGAAGCTTTCTTGCGTTTTTTATATGTATTTTTAATGTGACCAGAAAGTGTAAATAAAAACAGTATGGTTATTTAACAAAGAATGTGCTGACATTCTTGTTCTACCTAGCCGTTCCAAGTTTGCTGTAGCTGCCTCTAGGTGCCTCCAGGTGGCGCCGTGGTGCCCATTCTCTCCGCCCTGTGGCCGACCAGCTGCCAGCTACTGGGGAGAATGAGCTTGAAGCGGCAGGGCTTAACCCCGCGCGGCTGAGAGGTGGGTTCCTGAAGGACTCGGAGAGGCAGCTGCAACAGGGCATCACTCACTGTCCAAGTATATCCATTTCTCAAAGCAAAAGAAGGAACTTAAGCAGGCGGCAGTTGGAGTATAAATTGCTTTGTAGTATTTAAAAGCAGCATGGATCATGGGCAGCTGAGCTGGTACGTGCAAGAGAAACTACTGAATGGAATTGTGCTGGGTAGGAACCCATCTGATCATTCTTTGTGTACCAAATGTTCTGTGTCCTGAATTGTGCCTATGTGTATACAATCATTTCATCCTCACCTGGATCATGGGGGCTTGGGGTTACAATCTTTCATTTCCAACAAGATATAATAAAAGCTTTACAAAACACTGTTTATTGATAGAAATATGCCTGAGTAATGGTTGAAAGAAACATGTTAATAACACCAAAATACTTTTTAGAATGTTTCTTTGTTAGGAGAAAAGAAGAAGAAAGTAAATCTAAACTGTATTACCATGTAGTTTTACCAGGTATTACTTTTAAAAGACAATAGCCAAATGCATATATGTTTACAACTGTGGACTAGATAGTAAATTACTTTTACTGGGGGTTACAGACATAAACACACCTGTACAATAACAATGATTTTCACAGCTCTGTGCCAGAAAGAACATTGTGTAGCTATGCCAACAATATGATGAAAAATATGTTTCTTGTGTTTGTACATTTGTATGGTCTAATATGCCATGTGAATGTGTGTTGTGTATGTGTAGACAATAATGTGTATATATGACCTAGATGCAGAATTACTGCACAGTTATAAAAGTGATTGTGTTGGATATGAATGGATTTTTGCATCTTCATAAATGATATAGCTAGATAACTTACTATAAAGATCATTTATTGCCCCCAAAATAAATCTGAATTTAAAGAATGTACTTTTCACTGTTATATTTTAGATTTCCCCAGTTTTATTCAGCACTTAGTTTTCTGTTTTTAAATTCTGGGGAAAGGTCTCTTTTTTGTTTTGTCTCATTTTGTTTTGTTCTGTTTTTTTAACATAAAATATTGGCTGAAGTGATTATATGGACATAGGATGCATAGATACATAAGTATAGGTTCTCTGGACTTGAGATTACTAATATCTACAATCCACAACAGCTTTGAAAATGAGTTCCGACTGGAAGTTTGCATTAGAAAGTAGCCAGAAAATCAAAAGATTCAAAAGCTCAGAACTAAATGAAGTAACAGAAGCTGAGGTTTTACTCTTAGTATTGTTACTCTAAAACTAATGTTAGACTGCTTATAAGCTTGTATGTATTCCCTTAAAACAAATGTGTGCATGAAGGAGAATACTGAATTTTATGTTCAGCCATTTCACACTAGCAAATATAATGCAATTCAACGTAAGAACTGAAGTGGAGCTAACTGTGTAAGATAGTATGCTAAATAAAGTCTGAGGTACCAAAACCAACAAACAAAAAACAAAAAAACCTAGAAACAGTTCCTGCCCTCAAAAAGTTGCCAGTCAAATGACTCGAGTGAACATATTCCTGTATATGAGTATACATTAAAACACTAATCAAAATAAATGCCATTAGGGAAGGATATGCACAAGGTATATAACATTTAAA
Source organism: Lyroderma lyra (assembly GCA_004026885.1). NCBI lineage: Eukaryota > Metazoa > Chordata > Mammalia > Chiroptera > Megadermatidae > Lyroderma > Lyroderma lyra. Next base: position 33,800 of record PVJL010012545.1, on the reverse strand, counting down.
TGGAGGGAGAAATCTGACTTAGGGTTTTTACTAAGGGCTTTATTTTGAAAGGCACTCCTCTCAGTGGATAAGTTGAAAGAATCGTTTTGGTAAGTAAAGATGATAATATTCAGACATTTAATTTGTGTTGGGTATGGCCTTCTTTATTTATCTCAGTTGTGAGCAGTAAGAAATAGAATTATACAGGTAGGTAGAGCAGTGTTAGAATGGGTCTTGAACATCAGGCTGAAAAGTTTGGGTTTCATCATTAGTTTATATCCAGTGCCACTAACAATAGAGACATTCAGTACTCTTGTATAAACATTGAGTCCTGTGCCATAATAGTGAGAGCCAGTATGAAGTTTTATAATAATTTTATAATTGATTTTTTGTATATCTACCATATTAGAATATAGGTTTCAAGACACGGAAGTCTTTTTAAATATTGTATCACAGAACCTAGAAATCTCTTGAAAAATATTTATCTACCATACAAATGAGTGAGTGAATAGTAAAATGGGGATAAGTCCAGGATTCCGTATTATATACATTTAGTTTTCCTAATAGTCATCAGTGATTAACATCCTCAAAAGTTACCAAGTGTTTAGAGCTATTGTTCCAGCTGGTTTCATTGTGGTGAACGTAAGTAATGCAAAGCAAGTTTCCTAGAACAGCCACTGTTGATGTTTAATCTTACTCTTTTTTAACCTCTTTTATAAATAGTCTTGCCTTCACATTTTAAAAGGGGTTAAGATAATTTTAAATAACATAATCATTCAGGCAGAATTCACCAGTTCATTTTCATGTCTCTGCAGTAGACATAAAGTGATATATAACACATGATAAGCAAATTAATTCAAGGAAACAGCTGGAAGAGTTTGAGGAATGCCTTTGCATCCTGAAATATGTATTTACCTCCTTACATGGATATTTCAAATATTTGGTTGTCTGCAACTTAGTTTAGTGCAAAGTCTCCAGGGCCTCTTTCTGGGGTGCAAAGTGATCACTTGAGAGATCTTTAGCTCTTTACTTCCATAGTTTTGGAAGGCTCTGAAGTAGCATGTCTGAGGTCCCAGCTCCACACACAGAGGTGGTCTTTTTGTCTGTCCCTGTAATGGCATCTATACCTTTTATGGACAGGGATAGGCATACGAGGGCAGTCTGGAAGAAATCCATCCCTAAATGCCTCTAGTTTTTATATTACATGGCTGGGTACTTTCTGTATTGCCCTCGTATGTAAAGAAACTAGTGGAGAAAAAAATTGTCCTTTAAAAGGATGATAAATGAAAATAGACATTTTAAAGGAACTTACATATGTGATTCACTCAACTAAGTTATAAATGCATATATACTGTTGTGTAAATTTTAAAAAGGCCAAATAAATAGTGTCTTTAAACCAACAACATTAAAAATAAACACCTGTTAACTTCCCCATTTACCCAGGACTTTTCTTCTGTGATGATGATTTATATATCTAATTTACCTTTACATGATTTATCTAAAAAATACAAGAGTAGAATTCCTCATTTTGGAAATATATGTTGATGGGGTTTATATGTGTCAGTAAAACTGAGAGAGAATTCAGGATTTGTTTCACTTTGCGCTAACCTGTGTGGAGTCAGGCTTTTTCTTTAATCAGTGTCAGTATGACAAATTTCTATACCAGTCCTGGTCACTAATCTGCTGGACCTGCTGTTAATTCTTTATTTTTAGCCCATGTGAGAGGAGGTAGTAAGATACAGTGACCCAAGACTTTCACCTGTTCTAAGCTCTGGGCATGGCTTGACCTGTAGACTAATGGATTAGAGGAAGCATATCTTGTTCAAATAAAGCTGGATATTCAGTTTCAGATAAACATACTACAGTATATACTGCAGATTTTCCCCCCTAGTGGTTGACTTAAAGCTATTCTGTTTCATATAACAATTGAAATAGGCTTTTCTTCATATCCTGAAGCTAGTTTGGTCAAGATTCTCTAACTCATACTTTTAAAAACATGCTTCAAGAGAGCATATGATTTTCTTTAAATGATCATTTTGACAGATACAAATACAATGCCTTGGAAAATGTACTGGGGCTTTTAAAAAAATTTTTTTGGAAGGCTAAGCAGTCAAACCTACACAAATACAAAATGTACATGTATAATGGAATTTTCTACTCCTGGATCCTGCATTGTGCTTCTTTTTCTTAGTGTAGAGAAAAGTTTTCTTCTTCCTCTGTTGTCCTGATGTCACTATTTCCTTTAGTCAATGTCACTGAATCAGTTTAACATGATTTTTATTTAGCCTTTCCAACCATTGTGTAAACTCCTTAAAGGAAGAAAATGAATTCCATGCTTCCTTTGAATCTCTCCATTGTACTAAACACACTGTTAGCCACAAACAGTGCTGAACTTCGTTTGTTTTTTGACAAAAAATAACTTCTTTTTTTTTCACACAAGTTTAAATAAGTAGATGTCATGGAACAGAGTGACTTCTAAGGGGCAAAATGGAAGTCTTTCTATTATACAGGGTCTGTCTACTGGGAATACTGCACCTGACACACCATAGAAGAAAGAGAAAGTTCCTTCTCCTTAACAACTCTTTAAAATGAGATATCTTTTTTAAAAATAATATTTGAAATATGGAGGTATCTATAAAGGCACAAAGCTTGCCTTTACTTAGTAAAGCTATTTCCATCTGAAATAGATACCTTCTGGCATACCTGTGTCTCTGGGGTTTTGTGTAACTGCAGGTAGAATATTGCAAAGTCAAAAGTGCTGAAAGTTAGGGCAAATCAGCAGAGTTCCTAGCAGCAAAAATTAACCTTAAGGAACCTTAGGGGCACTGACATGATTTAGACCTGTACCTGGAAAAAATGTATTTTTATAATGAGTATATTTATGAGCGTACAACAGGCTGCCACCAAGATGTACAAAAATGAGAATTAGTAGCAGCAAACTTCTATTTTAGCAATTGCTAGAGGAAAATAGCAAAGTCTCTGTGGCTGCATTGTTAGCATGAGAGAAGGACTTCTCTCCTATCTCTAATCCAAAAGCTGACATAGAGCTCTTGGTTCCTAAAATGTATTCTTTTCTGGTCTCAGGCTCATTAATGATGGAAGTAGGAGGGAGAGGGTATAAAGCGGCAGCTGCAGCTGTGGGCACTCAGATCATTTGTCACCTGGCATGAGTTAGTGTTGGCAGCTCTGGAGTTCCAGCACAGAGCACTAGGGAGCAAATGCCAGCTGATTGCTGTTCCTCACCAGCTTGCTGGCTACCTCGGACTCATTCTTCAGATCTCTGCTGAAGCGTTGCTTCCTCCAGGTAGCTTTGCCTGACCTCCCTAGAATACACTTAGCACCTTTCTCTCTGCTGTTGTGGTCTCATAGTCTCATCCTTGCCATCACTCTTCCCACTTGAAGACCTGCCTGTCCTTCTCACTAGACTAAAGGCAAGACCTGAGTCCTGGCCAGTATTGCTCAGTGCCCACGTCTGGCTTACAACAGATTTGTGAATATTTATGGATATTTTTTGTTGCACAGTGCTTTAATGACTATGTATGGGCATTGATGTCAGTGAAAGTTGTGTTTGACTTTCAGTGTACATATTAGATGAGAAGTAGCTAAACTTTTAGTCTCAATGTCTTCATCTACTACCTGGAACAATTGTATACCTGCCTCTTAAAAGTGGTTGTTAAGGTTAAAAATAATACCTATTATTATTATTATATGATTATTTTCCCATAGGCTTTCTAAATATTAACTGAGTTAACCCTCAAAAATGCTTATTATTATTCTATTTTATTAAGAAATAGAGGCAAAAGAAGATGAAGTTATTATACTTGCCTAAGGTCAAAGAGAGAAGAATAATGAAAGTAAAAGACCTAGAATAGTGTCCAGGAGAGAATAGTAGACTTGTACGAAATGCTGGAGTAGGGTGTACTGCAATTTTATTTTGGGAAAGCTGAGTCTCATGTAAATGAGAAATTACCCCACACAATTAAGAACAGTTTGTTCCCAGACTTCAGAGCCTTCTGTTGCAGATATTTTATTTGTAGAATTCCCATGGAAGCCAAGTATGGTCAGAGAAAAACCTTCTGATGTATGTAATCTAAGAGGATCTTTATCTTTTTTTTTATTGTTAGACTTATTGGGGTGACATTTGTTAGCAAGAATTACATAGGTTCCAGGTGTACAATTCTATAGTGTGTCATCAACTTGTTGCATTGTAAGTTCACCACCCAGTGTGAGTTCTCTTTCCATCACCGTATATTTTCTTTATCTTTCATTGAGCATTACAGTGTTGGATATAATAGAAACCAAAGAAACTCTTGTAATAAATATAATATTCTTGTTAGGGATCTCAGGATAAAAGAGAGGCAAATAATAGCATGGCCTATTTAGTACTTTGCAACATTCTTTATTTGTTATATTTTATTGTTTTATTTATAAATTCGATTTTAATTTACGTGATGTTTATTTTTTCTCAATATAAAGTGTACACATAATTTTGTAGAAAATGTATAAAATGCAGACTGACTACAAAGAATAAAACAAAAGCAATGCATAATTACTCTACCCAGAGATAACTATTATTAATACTTTGGTATATTTCCTTTCTATCTTTTGACACAATTGCATGTACCTATGTTCATATACATGTGCATTTACATTCAATTATTTTAATATGAATTCATATAATAAATATAATTTCACACCCCATTTTGTACCTATTATGTTATTATGTCATTGAAATTATAATTTTTCTTTGAAATTATAATTTTTATTGCTTGCATATTGTAACATTGTGGCTGTATCATAATTTTATTTAATAATTTTGCTTTTGGTTAATATTCTTTTAGTTTTGGATGTTCTCATATTGTCTTCAGTTGTAGCCAGTCTTGATATGCTTTTTTACCTAACAGATATGCTTCCTGAATAATCATAGCTCTCTTAGATGATTAATTAACATCATTTAATAATAAGGTTATTAAAAGGGGTATTCATTTCTACTCAGAAGTACACATGTCAAAACAGGCGTCTTAAAATGGGTTCATGCTTAAGGAAATAACAAAGGAAAAATATAATTGCAGATGGAAACAAATTAATATTTCTTGAGTCACCATGATATGCTATGACCTACAAAGGCCAGCATTATAATCATCATTTTACTGTGATTAGCTGGGGCTCAGAGACATCGAATGACTAGATCAGGTCTCTTTAGTGGCACTGCCAGGATACAAATAGGGGGTACTAAGAAATGTATATACATTTTAAGATATGTTATCTATGTATTACTTTTAGAAGTTGAATACAGTAACAATGTGTAGTATGACATTCGCTCAAAAGATGGCATTAATCAAATGAATGGTAACATCACATGCGACGGGCAGGACAGCCAAAGAAAGTAGAGGAAGCACGGTTGTCATTCGAGGAGTACAAGACCATTTTGAAGTGGTATTTGAAATTCGAGAATGTTGATTGCGTTTCCCCAACATTCTCCTGACTTAACACCCCTTGACTTCTACCTATGGGGGACCTTAAAAAATGTGGTGTACCATAGAAAATTGGCTACACTGGTGGTACTTACGGAAGAAATTGAAACTACATGTGCAACAATACAAGTGAACATTTTGGTCAACGTTGCTCAAGCAGTAGTTTGCCATAATCAGAAGTGTCTGGGTGATGATGGTCACCACTTTGAGCACCTCTTGTAACTGCAGAAGTCAAATATGACTTGTATTTATCTTTTGTTATCAGTATATATTATTACACTTTTAATACAGTTTTTTTCCTTTCTTAAAGTGTGTGTGTGTGTGTGTGTGTGTGTGTGTATACAATTGTTTTTTGGCACCCTCTGCATAAGTCTCACTTCTGGCAACTTTGTCTTTTTCATCCCACCATGTGACCTACACAGCATGCTGGCAACGGCTCATAGCTCCATGTGATACTGAATTTCTTTGAGCCTCAGTTTCCTCTTATGTAAAATAGAAACAGTGATTCTCACTATATAGGGTTTTTCTGACCACTAATTTGTTATATAGACACTGAGATCAAAAGAACTGTATCTTAGGGCTCATTGAAAGTGATGAATAAGTCATAAACTACTCTCTGAAACTGATAGAGCTTGGGAATCTCCTGGTAGTTGAGCGACTGGCTAAGGCTTGTTAACAATTAAAGGGCTTCATAACAAGCCTCCCCAAAACGTGCTATAAAATATTGGCATAACTGTTTTGAGCTGGAGGCAATCAAAACCAAGCAGACTCAAGAAAAACTTTCACTTTCCTTTAATTGCCTGAAGAATTTAGAGAGGGGTGCTGCCCAGAAAGATCGATAACCTATCTGTGTGGCAGAACAAACATCTAATTACCAAACATCTGTTATTCCTAATGTCCTGTGAATTACGCTCCTCCCCTTTGTAACCCCAGGCCCCATCCCATTCCTTAGCTCAGGTTGTCCTCAGGTTGTCGTATAAGCCTCAACTGCCTGTGCTGTCCTTGGGTCTCATTGTCTTTGAAGAGCCCTTGTATGTATGTAATTACATTTGTTTTTCTCCTGTTAATCTCTCTTATGTTCATGTCATTATTAGACCAGTCAAAAGAACCTGGGAAGGAAGAGGAAATATTTTTCCTTCTCAATACAATCCATATTCCCAGACATGAATCTAGGAGATTCAGATTTAAAAGCTGAGTGGGTCACTCTTTGTTTTTAACAAGTTCCCTTGGTGACTTTGATGATATATTACGTGGCAACCAGAGATAGAGGCAAGTAGACAGATAAGACTGAAGGGAGGATGAAAAGTTTAAGATGAGACAGAGATTTGGCAGTTGTTGGATATTGGTTGAAAACATACTGAACCCTCACCTTCCATGGGACAGCATGGTTGGAAACTGTAAGATTCAAAAACAACTCAGGACTTGAAGGCTTTATTTTCCCAGGCCATTTGAAATACAAAACACATTAAAGTCACTTGAAATCAAAAGCAAAAATATTATTAAATTGAACAGAAATGGCAGACAATAAAGGTTGACCAAGGTAGGTATGATGTCTGTTGAAGCAGGTGATAATGAAAGTTAGGTGCCCTGGATTCTTGATGCCTGTCTATTATAATTACAAGTACACTCCCTAGACTAAGAAATCTGGTTTGAATTTTTATTTGACTTTTTTTAAGTGAAGTATTTTAGGATTAGTTCTTACTTTCTCTGCATTTCCATTGGATTTTTCCCCAGCCTTTCATCCTTGATAGCCATTGATGGAATTGATCTTTCCTACTACATAAGAAACTACTGGAAGAGAGGGGTCCTGCCTCACTCAAAGAGAGGTCTCAAGAAACAGTTCTTAGTGAATTACTTTTCCACCCATATTTTCATTATTTTTAACACTTGACAGAAACATTCTGTAACTTTAAAAGTAGTTGTCTATTGAAAATATTTACTACTAACTCTTTAAAATGATACCAAGTCTTTTAGAACATTTTTTTTTCTATCGTGGGTATTAGATGTGACTTTCTAAAGAGTACGCTGAAGAAAACATATCTAACTCCAGTGTTCTCTAAAACTGTTTCTTTTTCTGCAGTTAGTAAACTGCCTGACATTAATTTCTTTAAAATTATTATTGAAGGCATTAAATTCCTTGTACCATCAGCAACAGAAAAATTTTCAGTTGTTCCAACTAATTTTATGGATGTGTTATGGAATAATAAACTTAATGAAAGCTAGATATTTTACGGGTAAAAAAGTGACATTTCTAGTTTATTAATAGGCTTTTTTTTCTGGTTAAATTTAACCTGTAAGCTTTCTATAGTTGTAGTTTTGAATTGGCCCTTACATGCACTCTTGAAATCTTAGAGGGTTAAAGAAGAGCTTGATGAGTGATTTTCAGGATGAGATGAGATCTCTACAATTTCAAAGCACTCTTAAAGAAGCTATGTCATAACTTCTCTTGCTAATCTGTCACCATGTCTGCATTGTTGTGAACTTCTTAGTTAAACCCTTTCCAAAACCTCTCCTGCTGCTCTGTAAGCCCACATCTATCTGTTTGATCTTAGTGGAGATGGAGATAAGTCTCAGATAAACTACTCATTTTAATGTCATTTAGATATTAGAAGTTACTATATAAATATTCCTCTGCAAATACTGCAGACAAGTTACCCATGCATCCTTGCTTTCCTGATACTTTCCTTCAGCAGAGGGCCTGGAGCAAGGTGCTGCAAGAGAGGCTTTTCCAGACCTCCCTGCCTTCTTATTTCTAGCTCTTAAAATAATTTTCTCTGCTTTTGGTTTTAGTTAAATTGTTTGTTTTTTTAACTGTCACTTCTTGACCGTCTCCATTTGCCTTTCCACCTTCCACTCTTGACCAGCTGTAGTCAGAAAAGAAAAAGTTGGCGGCTGGATCCTTAAAAAGCACTTTACAGTATGGTTTCATATATTCATGATTTTGTATGTAAATTTCAGAGACACTCATCATCATTGCCCTTTAGGCATGTAGTATTCACATGCAGAGCTTTGTGCCAAACATTAAGTGGGTTTATAAATAATGCAGAAGAGTAAATCTTGCCCTTGAGGTACGTACGTAACAGTAACAATGACATTACCACCCACTTGCTGTGTATTGAATCCCAATGACAATCCCGATGGCAGGTAATACTATGAATACACTGGGGAAAGACACAAAATCAAACAGAATTGTCTGACTAAGTGACCATGCTGATCATTTCACCTGGTTCCTGAGTAGTGAGTGACTTTTCGTCAAAGTAAACACCTCTTCTCTCAGCTTAGAAATGTAACCAGATGTTGTTTGTCGTGTACTGTGTTATCTGCAGTAATTTCACCATACTTTTGCACTACCCAGTTCTGGTTACCAACATTTTCATATTTTTCTCGTTCTTCTCATTTTGTAAGGTACCTTCTATTCTGGCATGTTTATGGATTTTTCAGTTTGGTAGGGTTACAAGGGTCTCATTGATTGTCAATTTCTACACAGTATCTTCTAGCCAGTATCAAATGGAGCTTATTATATAGGTATCTCACAGACAGGAAATTAGATTTACTGTAGACTGGCTTTGTCAAATTTGTACCCATTTACTAAAATTGGGTACATTTCATGCAATAAATTATTCTACACTATGTTGATGATTTCATAAGACATTTCAGAGACACTATTCACATTTACAATTACATTTTTTAGCTTTTCAGATACACATATTTTTTTAATTGTTTACTGTTCTGTGTTGAAATACTTCCGGAAAATAAAAGTGGAGAGTCACCCTAGCCTTTGTCAGTATTGCAAGATTAGGAAATTATAAAAGGCCTAAGAGATAACGTACTGAATTTGTGAGACATGAAAAACTTCATCAGTAAGAAAATGATACTGTTTGTCTGATTTGATGATCTACACAACATTGAGAAGAATATGAAAAATCTAGGTTGGTATAATTACTGGGCTAGATATCAGAAAATGATGCTTTGCAAATTACTCTGCTATATTTTTAACTTTCATTTACTGCTGATAAGCAAACTGCAGAGCTTGAGAAATTGCTATTTAATTTTGCCTAAAACTCTACTTAAACTGATCAATTACTGATTTAGGTTTTATTATAAAAAAAAGTATTGTTGAAGAGGAAATTCTCTGCATGGAAATTTCCTGTAGGGAATGAAGTGTTCTAAAATTGCTGTTGTGCAATGGTTTCTTAGGATCTGATAACAAATTAAATTATATCAAAAGGAATTCATTAGAAGGATAAATGTGAAAAGCAGGAAACTAATAGAAGTAAAAGAATTTCAACCAATAAAACTACAGGAAGTATGCTTTCTTTAAAAAAAGGCAATGATAACAGATATCTTAATTGATGTCTATGGCTTCATTTTGACAGAGTAGTCACTAAATTGCTACTCAAAATATCAGCAATGCAGTTTCAAGTATTAAATCTGAGTGGAATACATCAAATTATATTGCTAAAGGCAAGAATAAAGTTTAGAAATAGCAGAAAGACCTTTATCCTCTGCCCTGTTTTGTGTGTGTGTGTGTGTGTGTGTGTGTGTGTGTGTGTTGAACCCCCACCCCTGTCTTCTCTCTTTTTGCTCCATTCTACACCTGGAACAGTTTGAAGTAAAGAAATCCCTGAGTGAGGAACTCCAGTAAGATTAGAACACTGAAAATAAGGTTGGGGTGGTGAGACAGGGAAAGCCGCTGACAGGGTTTATTTGCATTCCAAAATACGTTTATCTGCACCTGCGAGAAGACTTTTGCCATCACAGCCGACTCTTTATTATTCAGAGAACTCGCTGCTTTGTGTAAATTTGGCTGTAACCCCAGACTTGCTTCCCTGGAACACCTGACTTTGTTCTTGGCTGCAAGCAGCATTGTCTCCATAGGAAGGATTCAGTTTCAGCACGGTGGAAGAGACTGTTGGAGTACACGTGTGTGACTATAAAGGCGCCCAAATTCCTAAGGCAAATATAAAGGGTTCGGATGCGCTATTTTGTGTACCCAACAACATGCCTCTTTTCCACCGTATTAAAAGAGATTTTAAGACTTGTATGTACCCTTAATATATTTCAAGTCAGTATATATTCAAATGTATTTCATGAGGTCTTCCTTAGCTTCGTACTTAACATTTAACCATTTGTATGTCCAAGTCTTTCATCCTGGCTCCATGCATTAGGTAGTCAAATATACATTTTCCTTTTAGTGCTGCCTTCAAAAGACTATTGTTTTTAACATTCCCCGAAGAAGTTTTAATACTTCATAAAAAGAAAATGTAACACGATGATCCTCTCATTCCTCCAGTAGGAGAATAATACAATGTGTGCTGGCACTTTGGATTCCTGACCTTTGGAAGTATTTATTTGTAAGGTCTCAGTAGTTCAAAAACATCACAAAGCCAACTATAAGTAGCTGCTGGTGTCTTTCTTTGGTTACCAAACAAATAAAATAGCTATAATCACTATGATAGAGAAGAGACCATTTTGTCTTTCCTGATATGAATGTCTCCTTAAAATTAGAGACTCATCCGAAACAAGATTGCAGATGTTCATATAAAGATAATATAATGGGACATATTTAATGTGAACACTTCTCTCTCTTTCATCCATAGGAGAAAAAAATACCAGAAGTATGGAATCTCAGTATTTACAAGAACATTAAAAATATTACAATCTACCATCTAAGGGGACGAGGTAGTGATAAGGGATGAAACTGTTGAGAGCACTTAGAACCAAATAGTCTGCCATCTTCCATATTCATTCAAAGTTTGAACTTTTATTCATTGGACACTGGAGGTTTACCTGTGGTTTCTGCGTGGGATAATAGGACTATTGCTTTTGTGTTTTAGGAAGGTAATCCTGGCAACAATGTGAAGGATAAATTGGAAAAAAAAATCTTGTTTAGAAAATGTTAAGACTGAGCTAAGTCGGTGGCAATAGTAATGGAAAGGGTGGGGGGAGATTTGAAAGGCATTTTAGAAACAGATGGATACGTATGGGAAAGTGAGGTCTTAAGAATGACAGATTTCTGTCATGTAATTGGGTTGCTAATGATACCATTAACCATAATAGGGAGCATTAACTAGTTTTATTGAAAGTGAACTTCAGATTTTAAGGGGAAAACAGGATAGTGGAGTGGAGATAATGAGTTTGGAGTTTGTCATGCTTAGTTTTGGTACCTGTTAGAGCAGTGTTTCTTAACCTTAGTACTATTCACATTTTTGGGCTGGATAATTTTTTTTGAGGGGAGCTGACTTGTGTATTATAGGATGTTTAGCAACATATATGGCCTCAACTCACTAGATGTAAATAACACCATTCTTGGTTGTATCAATTAAAATGTTTTCAGACTTTTCCAAGTGTACTCTGAGTTAGGGACAAAATTTCCCCCAGTTGAAAACCACTTATACAGAGACAACAAGGAGAGTGGTGTAATTGTGTGACTAGAATTTAAAATACAGATGAGACATGAAGTCAATATTTGGAATCATCAATAGTGGCAATTTAAGCAATGTGAATAGGTGAGATTGTGCAGAGTAAGAATGCAGATGATTATACCATTGACACTTGAACAATGCAGGTTTCAACTGCAGGGGTTCACTTATACAGGATCTGGCAGAAGTAATGCCCTTTATAAAGTAGTTAAAATATTGTTAGATTACAGAGTTACATGTTTATGATTTTGTAATAAAAGATTTGGTATAGATTACCAGCTCATAAAAAAAGGATGTTACTTCTGTCAAACCCTGTATATGGATTTTTTCAATAAATATCTGTACTGTGTTCTCTATGTGTTTGAGAATCTGCAAATGCAGAGAGCCAACTGTATGCATTAACCTATGCCATTTTATATGGAGGACGTGAGTATCCACAGATTTTGGCATCCTTAGGGGGATCTTGGAATAAATCCTCTGCAGATACTGAAGGACAACTAAGTTTTTGGAAGTCAAAAGTTATCTGTAGATTTTCAACTGCATGGAGGGGTCACTGCCTTTAACCCTTGTGTTGTTCAAGAGTCAACTATATAGTTATCTAATTTTTGCTTGAACTGCTCCAGAGATTGAAAATTCCTAAACTCATGAGATAGATTGAGGCAGTCCATTTTATTTTGGGATACTTTCAAATGTTATATACTATTATTGTTGTTATATGTTGTTATATATTGAGTCAAATTCCTTGTATTGAGTCTAAATTAATCTTTCTGAAACTATTGTTCTTTAGCCCTGCTATATTGTGATTTATAAGAAATATATATGCAGTAGATTCTCAGTTAACTGGCATCTGTGTCGGATATATGTAGTAGTATTTTTTAGAGTTTTTGTTGGTTGCTTGAGAATGCTGGTTGCTTAACTTCTGGTGAACAGAGTCTACTGTGTATGGTTATCTAACACACTGAATTTCTGTTAATGAAGGTGACTTTTGGAAAGCACCTAAGGATGGTGGCTGGTTGCTGGGGGCACCAACCAAGATAAGGTTCAAGGGTAGGAAATTTCAGTTCCACCCCTGATTTCCAGGGGAGGGGAGAGGGGATAGAGGTTGAATAAATCACCAATGGCCAATGAATTAATCAGGCATGCCTATGTAATGAAGCCGCCATAAAAACCCAAAGGAAGGAAGTTTGGAGAGCTTCCAGATTGGGGAACCAGAATGTTTCCACGTTCCACCATGCTAGGCTCCAAGCTCCGTGAGGACAGAGAAACTCTTTTATTTGAGACCTCTTCGATGGTATCTCTTTATCTGGCTGTTGATTCATATCCTTTAATATCCTTTATATTAAACTGGTAATCTAATGAGCAAACAGCTGGGTTTCCTAAATTCTGTGAGCTGTTCTAACACATTAATCAAACACAACGAGTTGTGGGAACCTCTGATTTATTGCCAGTATTTCAAAGTACAAGTACAACCTGGACTTGTGATTGGCACCCTAAATTGGAAGGTATCACTGGAACCTCCAATCTGTAGCCAGTCGAATCTGGGCTTGCTGTTGGTGTCTGAAATGGAGGGCAGTCTTGTGGGATTGATCGCTTAACCTGTAGGATCTGATGCTTTCTCCAGGTAGATAGTACCAGTACTGAGTTGAATTGTAGGACACCCAAATGGTGTCCCAAGAATTGCTTGTTGGTGTGGGAATACCATGCCCCCCAACATTGGAATTCATACCAGAACCTATTTAAGTCCTAATTTTGCTTTCATGGGACACAAAACAAATCTATTAAGAGAAACTTTTTTTCCTAAATCCTTTCACATATTTTAACACAGCTATTGAATTAATTTCTAGAAGTTATTATTTCATGGATAAATTTACTTTAATATTTTCAACTTTCCTTTATAGATTATATTTGAGCCTTTTTGCAGCATGAATACTCTCAATTAGATGATGACTGAAATATCCTTCTTAAGGTGTAGAGCAGAGAACTGAACAAAGTTCATGTTTTATCTGCTCAGTTTAGAGGAAAACAAGCCTGCAGTTTCCTGAGATTTTTCATAGTAGTTTTTAAAAAAATCTCAAAATTGCATTAACATTTTTGTCAGCTACATATACCATTGTCTTTTGCTTTGTTGTTCTAATTTTGTGTGAACTTTCTGTTAAATCACATTCCATATCATCTACTACTGATGCTTTGTTTCTAACTCAAGCATGGAAATTTATTTTCATTCTTTTAAAATGCATTCTTCTCTCATTTAGTGCATCATTTTGACCTGCCTGATTCTTTTGGATTGTGATTTCATCATCCAACATGTTTATCATTGCTCCTAGTTTCATTTCATCTGCACAGTTGATCAGCATACTCCACAGACATCTTCATCCAAGTCATTAATAAAAACGTGAATAGGTTAAGTCCAGAGTCAATGGGATTATATAGTCCTATAGATTTTCTTTTCACTGCTTTTTTCTTTTTTTTACTTAAAGATCTTTTTATTTTCATAGAGTACTATAGAAATGAGGCTCATATGAATAAATATGCTCAACCTTTCCCAGAGAAAACTTTCAAACATAATCTTCTTATAAGAAATGGTATGGTAAATTATGTTCCATTTATATTATAGAATGGAATGAAACATTGTTACTTGGAAAAATGATTTTATTAAGTGATAAAAGAAGGATACAATCTGAATACAAAACATGGCATCAGTATGTATAGATAGATATAAACATAATTATAGACCTAGTTCTAGATATAGCTGTGGAGAACACCAGAATTTCAATGATAGTTGCCTCTAAACTGGTAATTATTATTGATTTTTTTGTATTACTATTTTTCCAGTCTTGAATATTATGTGATGAATTTGTCACCTTTATATGAAGGAAATAAATGTTAAAATATATTTCCATATTATATAGTTTTGAATCAATAAAATTAAAAACAGAATGGGGGGGGGGCGGAAATGCATGCATCTTTGATGACCAGAATTTGAAGAAAAGGCCTGACTTCTAATCATAGTAGAAATCTTTCTAAGAAAGTTACAGGTTTTCAGTATTCTCTAAGAAGGGGAGGAAGTATTACCAGATTTTTCCATCACCAACACTCTGCCTCTCATGGATCTCTTAAGAGATGACCAATGAGGCTACATAGACCAGAAGAAGCTACCAGATAGGAAAGCATACCTGCCTGTCTTAACAGGGTTGTTATAAATATCAGATGAGATGTTAAATGTGAGAATTTGTACATAAAATGTTTATAAGTCCTATTCAAGGGTAATTTGTTGGTGAAAGCAGTTTTAAGTTGTAGTTTCTTTTATTTGAATGAGTATTGTGCTTCATGAATATATGGTAGAAATGCTTGACCACTCTTCGGGATGAGTTCCTTGAAGGCAGGGACCATGTTCAATTAATCTACATATCTCCCGACACCTAAAACATTACCTTACACCTATGAGTAAATATCTTATGCATAGATAGAGGATGAATTACATTTATGTCAATATTTGCAAAATAGTAATGATTTTTTATTAAAAGAAACAGAATAATAAATAGTATTGTAAATTATCAACTACTAGCACTGTTATTGTATCATCTTGGTGAATCAAATGATGCACTTGATATTATTGCTGAGTGTTAAACAGCATTTGATTTCCTCCTCTTTCTGTTTCATAATTTTAGGCACTCACTGAGATTTTGTGCTTAGTCTTATTATCTCTTTCTGTTTTGATTAGTTTTATCATATCCATTCATGTGGTCTAAACTATCTTCTTTGTGCTGATGACTCTTATAAGTCTTGACTGTTTTTACCTGCATTTCCTGGTTCTTTGCTAACCATCTTTTCTGGTTATCTTCCTATACTCAAATTCAACATTTATAAAACCTTACCAGATTTACAGCCCCACACTGACTACCCGCCTTCCAAATACACATGCAACAAATCTAGTCTTTCTTTTCTGTTAAGGACACTAATCTTCCTTGTCACCTATGCTAGAACCCTTGTTCTCCCTGGTCCCCTTTCTCTATATTTTATCTCCATCACAAGAAAATGTTTTTAAATCTTAATTCATTTATTTCTAATTGTATCCCTAGACTACATCTTTTTCCTTAATTAGTTCTAAGACCAAATACAGACCTTCATGATTATTCATTTGACCAGCACGGTATTCTCTTCCGGCTATCAAATCAGAATAACTATTGTTTTATTTCTTTCAGTTCAAAATAATATAATGACTACCCCTTTATCTGCTAATTTTAATTATATGAGTAAGGTCCCATGAATATTATTTTAGAGTAATTGAGTTGGGAAAATATTCACTTAATTCTTCAAGATACTCTAAACTTTAACCTTGTATAGTGTGCTTGATAACGTAACTCTGGGATTCTACCCAAATCTGATGTTTGACTTGCTTTTTTATATAATACTCCTTGAGTATTATGCCCACTTAAAGAAGGAAGCAATTTACATAAGAGGAGTTGGATTGGGATTTCAAATTTTGGGGCACAGAAATGAAGATTCATACTTATACCTACCTACCAGTGTTGAATGAAGGGGTAACTTGGCTTCAACATTCAGGTAATATCAGGTTATTTTTTGAATGGTGTTAAATGACTACAAGCCTTGGCTCCTTAGTTTGTGATCATGTTTAGTATGGTACTAAGAAAAACCAGTTAAATCTGCCTTACATTTATTTTACCTTTTCTACTGCCCTTGCTCGACTTTCATTAAAAAAAATGTGGAATATAGTGGGATGAGAAATATTTAACAGGATAAGGAAGTATTTGTTGTTGTTGTTGTTGTTTTGCTTTTTGGTATGTGGGTAGCTCCCTGGCTGGGGATCGAACCCAGGCCACAGCGCTGACAGCGCCAGCACCGAAGCCTTAAGCCACTACACCACCAGGGAACTCCCTAAGGAAGTCTTCTACAGAGTCTGGAACAAGGAAACGGACATTTTTCCCGAGAAGCATAGCGAGAAACTTCTACTCAGAGAAGGCTGTATTGGGTAGCTTCATAGCCAGAACTGGTGAGTTAGGGGACAGGTTGATTACAGAAGACTTACGTTGGTCTAAATGGGATGAGAGGACTTAATGGCAAATTATAAAAAAGGTTATGAAGCAGCAGATTAGCAGAAAGATTATTTTCTAGTTGACTCAAATACATGAATTTCGTGTCACTTGTTATATGTCATATTGAAAGGAGAAAAAACAGTTTGTGGTTATGTAGTTTTCCATTATTAAGTATACCTAAAGAAAATGATGACAAAAGAGACAAAGAAAGATATTTTGTTTTTGTTTCTTGTAATGAAACATGCAGACCTTCAAATAGAATTCAGAGAATGATATTTTAATTCAAATTACTGTCTTTAAAAGCCCAAAGTACTGATACTGTAATATTAAATAATTTATCTATGCATTTCTAATTATTTTAAAGAAAAAATATGCTGGCTCACACATTAGATGTCAAACCATATTTTCTTCTTAAAAGATAAATGAAACATTACCAAAGACACTTTCTTTATACTTTGAGAGATGAAAGAAATAGATAACGTTAACCATTAGGTATATAATTGTTGGAAATGAAAAGTGGTTTTATAATGTTTATCCAAAGAAGATATTAGTGTGATAAATGATTTTAAGCATTCCATTTGAAAGTTTTCTTTGGGGTTTTTTTAGACTTTTACTTCATTTAATGGAAAAATCAGATTCTGGGAATGAGGGATTTTGATCTGTGATATTCCATTCATCCAGTGCCTTTGTCTCAATTTTCTTGAGTTGAACAGAGAGTTAAATTATCTACCAGTGTGTGGTACACAGAGTTAAAGTTTAAAATGATTACTCTTTGTTACCCTTTTAAATCCTTCATGATTCTTTTCCACTGTTCAAGTACTAATCCCTATTAAGATGTGATCTGAGAATGGTTTAGCTATAAACTCTTCAAGGTGTAATCTGCACATTTACAAAGACCGTACATTTAAAGCCACACCAAACTACTGTGTTTTGCCCTGTATAATGCATTCCCATGTATAATGCACACCCATGTTTTTGACCCAAAAACATGGTGGGAAAATTTTTAATTAGTAATTTTTAGAGTTACACTTTTAACTCATAAACACAAATAAAAGAATAAATAATATTTATTAAGATACAGAATTTAGTTCCACCCATGTATAATGTGCATCCTTATTTTTCCCTCACAAATTTGAGCAAAAAAGTATGCCTTATATGGCAAAATATGTTAGTAGTCCACCTTTACTTAGAAAATGAGCTCTCATTCTCCCTGAGACCATTTCTTCAGAAGGAGTCAATTGTTGGTTTGAAACATACAGAAAAATCCAGTCAGAATACTACGGGAAGAGTTTCTGAAACCTTGACATGAGTTTGGCACCGAAGGAATTTTCTGTGCTCTGCATGGGGATAAGGGAAACCTCAGTGACTGAGTTGTCTTTGTTGTCCTAAAGCCCATTTATGACCTTCAACAAATCAAAATTAACCTAAAGCAGGGGTTATTTATTTGCCATTTAGTAATTTTGTTTTAATATCCCTGACATTTTGAGAGAAAATACTAGAAGAGGATCAGACCTTCATAGTGGAGACTATTAACTATCTTCTTAGTTGACATGTATCAGATGAAGGGGTGAGTTACAGAGGAAGGACAGGTGGGATTAAGAGGAGATGGGTTTATAGAAATATCAGAGGTCTCCTCCTGAGTACAGATGACTAGAGCCTGCTATCACATTGCTGAAAATGATATTAGATAACTTCAATAACTTTTTTTTCCTTTTCCTTCTTCTTCTCTTTCTTCCTTTTCTCCTCCCCCTTTTCATTTTTATTTAATTATTTAAACTTTTAAAAAGGTTTTTAGATGAGTTTTAGGTTCAGGGCAAAATTGAGTGGAAGGCACACAGATTTTTCATACACACCCTGCTTCCACATATACATAGCCTTTTCCATTATTAACAGTCCTCACCAGAGTGGTACATTTGTTACAACTGATTAACCCACATTGACACATCATAATAACTTGAAGTCCATAGTTTACCTTAAGACTCACTCTTGGCGTTGTACATTCTATGGGTTTGGGCAAATGTATAATGACATATATCCATCATTTTAACACCACCCTGTCTTAATTACTGTAAATTTATTGTAGGTCTTGATGTCAAGTACGCTTAGTCCTACAACTTTGTTCTTCTTCAATATTGTGTTGGCTGTTCTCAGTCTTTTGAATCTCCATATGAACCTTCAAATCAGTTTGTTGATTTCCACAAATCATTTGTTTACATTTTGATTGAGATTGTATTGAATGTATAGATCAAGTTGGGAAGAAGTGACATCCTGACAATATTGAGTCTTCCTGTCCATGAACATGGAATATCACTCCATTTAGTTTTCTTTTTCTTATTTTATTTGTCAGAGTTTTGTAGTTTTTCTCATTTAGATATTGTACATATTTTGTTAGGTTTATATCTAACTATTTCATTTTGGCAGATAATAATGTAAATAATATTGTATTTTAAATTTCATATTCCACCTGTTTACTACTGGTATATAGGGAAGTGATTGACTTTTTATACTCATATTTACTACTTTGTATCCTGCAATCTTCTAATAATAGTTTATTAGTTCTGGGACAGGAGTGTATAATCTTTTGGATTCCCTGGGCCACATTGGAAGAATTTTTGTGCACCACATATAAAATATATTAACACTAACAATAGCTGATGAGCTAAAAAAAAGTCTATGCATAATTTTTGTAATATTTTAATAAAGTTTACATATTTGTGTTGGGCCACATTCAAAACTGTCCTGGACCACAAGTGACCTGTGGGCTGCAGGTTGGACAAGCTTAATCTAGGAGATTTTTCCACCATTCTTTTGGATGTTCTACATAGACAATCATGTCATCTGTGAATGAAAGTAGTTTTATTTCTTCATTTCCACTATATATACCTTTTATTTACTTCTTTGTTTGTTTTATTGCATTAGCTACAACTTACAGTACCATGTTGAAAAGGAGTGATGAGAGGGGAAATCCTTGAGTTATACCTGATTTAGTGAAAAAGCATCAAGTTTCTTATCATTAAGTATGATGTTAGCTGTAGGACTTTTATAGATAATCTTTGTCAAGATGAGGAAGTTCTCTATTCTTATTTTCCTGAAAGTTTTTAATAAGAATGGTTGATGTTAGACTTTGTCACATGCTTTTCCTGTATCTATTAATATGATCATGCGGTTTTCTTTTTTAGCCTGTTGATGTGGTGAGTTACCTTAAGTGATTTCAAAAGTTAAACTATCCTTATATATTGAGTTAAATCATATTTGGTTGTGTTTATTATTATTCATAGTTTTATGGATTGTTGAGTATTATGTACTAATATTTTATTGAGGATTTTTGCATCAATAATCATGAGAGATATTGGTCTGTAGTTTTCTTGTATTGTAATTTATTTTCCTGATTTTGGTATTAATAATGCTGGCCTCATAGAATGTGGAGGTATTTTCTCTGTTTCTGTTCTCTGAAGTAGGTTGTAGAGAATTTCTTCTTTAAATGTTACGTAGAATTCACAAGTGAATCAATCTGGGTCAAGCGCTTTCTGTTTTGGAAAAATATTAATTTTTATTTACTTTATTTAATAGATATTAAGCTATTCAGGTTGTCTATTTCTTCTTGTGAGTTTTGGCAGTTTATATCTTACAAGGAATGTTTCATTTCATCTAGGTTACAAATTTGTAGGTATAAGGTTATTTATAGTATTCCCTTTTATCCTTTTAATTTGCATGAGATTTATATTGATCTCCTCTTCACTTCTAATATTAGTGTTTGTGCTCTTGCACTTTTTTTTTTCTTAGCCTGGCTAGAGTCTTACTGATTTTATTGATCTTTTCCAAGACGGAACCAACTTTTTTTTTATTGTGTTGATTTTCTTTTCTGGCTTTCTGTTTTGAATTTATTGATTCCTGCTGTAATTCTTGTTTGTTTGTTTGTTTTCTGATTACTTTGCATTTAATTCACTCTACTTTTTTTTAGTGTACAAATATGAAAACCTAGATTGTTGATTTTAGATTTTGTTGGAAAAGAAAATCTTTTCTTTTCCAATATATGAATTTGGGGCTATAAATTTCACTGTCAGTACTGGTTTTTTTGTAGCTCATGAACTATGATGTTATGTTTTCATTTTTATTTAGCTCAAAATATTTATTTTATTTTATTAAATTTATTGGGGTGACATTAGTTAGTATAATTACATAGGTTCCAGCTGTACAGTTCTTTATCATCTATGTGTTGCACTGTGTTCTCACCACCCAGAGTCATTTCTTTTTCCACCCCCATATATTTGAACCCTGCTTCCTCCTTCCCCATCACCCTCCCCCAGCTCAAAATAATTTAAAATTCCTCTTGATGTTTTTTTTTACCCATGTGTTATTTAGAAGTGTGTTGTTTAATCTTTATATGTTTTATGATTCTCCAGGTATCTTATGTTATTGATTTTTAGTTTAATTCCATTGTGATTTGAGAGCTGATCTTGCATGTTTTCTCTTCTTTTAAATTTATTGAGGCTCTTTTTCTTTTAATGTTGGTCTTAAGCCATGAATTTTATAATTTATTTTATTATATGAATATATTTCAAGCAGTATAATCTAATTTTGTATATAAAGGCATACTCCTACACAACTCTGAGTGACAGTTATATTTCCATTGATGAATGATTTCTATTTTCTCATGTAAAGTATTTCTCCTGCATCCTATCAGTGAACATCATTTCTCTTTAATTCCTGAGTCTACTGTACTTAAATACAGTAAATTAAAAGAAAATTCTGCAATATGATTACACATTCTTTAGTTTGCTTGGGATTTTGACTTAAAAATAAAGTACTAAAATGGCTTTCTGAGCAATATTAAATGGATATGAAATATATGTTTTAGAGCACTTCATTATTTTTTAAAATCCTCTATATTTTATTTTTAAACTTGTTTTTGAATGAATTATTTTACAAATTCACTCTTCCTTTAGATGATGTTATGAAACTTTCAAGTACCCTATTTTAACTGGACATGCCAGATTTATGCAGTGCTTTCGCAAAGTGAGGTCCCTGTAACAGCGCCATGAGCATCACTAATAAATTTGTTTGAAATTCAGATTCTCATTCTTCAGAGGCCATGCATCTAACCCTCTTGAGGAGAAGTCTAGCAGTCTACTTATAGCTCTTCTGGTGATTCTGACTCATCTGTACTTTGAGAACCACTATTTTATAGCAACAGATGTATGCAATGGATATAAACTAACACAGAGGGTCTTGATATTTTTTCCTTCTAAATTTCTGTTGTTTACATTTTTTCAGTCAGTTTTCTATCTCTGCTCTTGATTTCTTTTTCTCACATAGCTAAAGTTTCATAAATTGTGGTAAAATAAAAATATTTTTATTCTTTAACTTAATTGTGGTGACATTGGTTATCAAGAGTTACATAAGTTCCAGGTGTACAATTCTGCGGTGTATCATCTATTTGTTGCATTGTGTGTTCACTACCGGGTGTGAGTTCTCTTTCCATCATCATATAGTTAGCTCCTCATCCCTCCTGTCCTGCCCCGTCTCTCTTCTCCCACCCCTCCCCCTCTAAATTGGAATTTTTAGCAAACAGTTCTTCTCCAGCGTGTTTTGTCTTTTTCTCTCCCTAAATTTATGTTTCTTTTCAATAGTGAAAAATCTGAATTTAAGTCTCTGCTGTGCCATTAATAATGTGTCTTTGGGAAAGTTAATTGATTTTTCTGAGTCATAGTTTCATTGTCTGTAATATTACTTTGAAGTTATCTTATGATGACTAACTTATGTAATTTATGTCAATTAGCGAAGTGCCTGGCACATATGTAGGTCCATGCTAATTGGACTGTCTGTCTTTCTGTCTGTTATCTGCCTCTCTTGATGTGTGATTTCAAGCTGTTAGATCGGATACAGATGTTAGTAATTGTCAATGTTATGGTCATAAAACGATATTTGTAGCATTGATATTTAGGAACAGTATGTTTCAATATAATTGAAACGTCTTTATAATGGTTTTGAATGTCTTAAAGGTATAACTATATACCAAGTGTTTGTTTTATTAGAGATTTTGAAACTACCTATATGGTAAATCATTGGGTTCCATTCTTACCAGTTCTTTTTTACATTCTTTCCTTGCTTAAAACACCTCTGTTTCTCAGGCCAGAGCATGACACATATGTGTGTCCTCATTTTTAAACTAGTACTTCTATTTTCCTTTCTTTAATTTATTCTCTAGTTTTGTTGTTGTTGTTTTCATTTTTTTTTTCTAATCTTATGCCTCAGTAATTACAGCATTCCTTAGTTCAGCTAAAATGGGCAAGGATATCATTATGTTTAAAGTGCAGAGCAGTACAGAAAGCTAGATGATGGGTTGTTTTTACTTTGTTTGAAAGAATTTCTTCTAATTTCACTATAGTTCAATAGAACAACAACAATGACAAAAATGACACCTTAGATCGCATTAAATTTCACCTTTGGTTTTATTAGGTTGGCAGCAAAACTCACAGCTTGTTGATTGGGCTTTCTGAAATAATAAAAGTGAGAAGACTTCTGAAAAGAGTGACTATTAGAGATAACTAGAAAAACCTTTAGTTGATGAAAATAATAGAAAAACATTAATTAGACCAACTTTTGAAAGTTAACAGATATGAAAGTTATACCTTTCAACCTCTTTAGAAATTGGTATCTTCCTTTTATCTTCAAATATAGATATGTGTCCCCTGCCTTACAAGAACTGTCTGGAAAAAATACAACCATAAATGCATTTATTTTTTATATTACATGCCTGGATACTTTCTGTACAGCCCTTATATAATTTTTTTACCTTGACTTGCTATCATTCTATTAAGTACTTATAGCTCATTGCTTTATAGTCAGATTGTTTAAGACTTGCTGCTTCCACTTTTCATCTTCCCTTTTCTTAATTTCATGATTTCTTATTTTTATGCCACCCCTCTGTAGACCACTGCTCTCATGAAAAGTCAACACCTTGTGTAGGCAGGATTGATCTTCTTTGTATCACTTACCCTTAGCATAGTCCATTGGGTTATAAACAGTGAGATAAGGGACCACAGGGACCATCTAGTTGAAGCATTTATTTTACAGATGAGAAACCCTTAACCTGGAAGGGCTAAGAGACCTAATCAAAGTTCCTTACCAAGTTAGTGATTGAGGCAATGTGGAACTCCTGTGCACTGATTCCTAATTTAATGTGGTTATATGATTAAGAGCTTTCTAGTTCTAGAGGTAGAAATAAAAATAGGATCCTTTTTTTGTTGTTCAGGAATGAGTCTTTACTAAGTTTGTGATAGGTAACAATTCAATGTTTATTGTGTACCAAAAGCTTACTGAATAATAAGTTCTTGCATCATGATCTCATTTATTCCTCAGCAATCCTATGAGGTCAGTTATTTTATTATTCCCATTTTATAGATGGGGAAAATGAGGCATAAATAACCTATCTAATATCTAATATAGACTCAGAGAGACTGTATGAACCATAGTAAGAAGAAACACAGTCAGTCATCTTAAATAAAGGCTTCCTGCGAGTGGCCACAATATTACATCCTTATTTGGTCATGGATGAGAAAGAGCAGGAGTGGGAATAAACAGCATTGGTCTTGTGGAGTCTCAGAGGGTATCTCATTCTTGGCAAAGATCAGATGTACATTTGATATTTCTACTATTTCATACTGCTTTATCATCTTAACAGTACCTAATTTATGTCCAGTGCATGTGAATTTTTATTAAAAGCAAATATGAAGTTATCACTAGATCACCAGAATCTATTATACAATGGTAAATGGGCAAGAGATCCAAGAAGGTGGAGTTAGTAAACACTGCCTGCTTCATTCCATAAGCACATTAAAATTACAACTAAATTATTGAACAATCAACTTGGAGAACCATCTGAAGTCTAGCTGAACAGAAGTTTTATAACCAAGAATAGAAAGAAGAGGAGACTACTTCCAGACTGGTAGAAGGGGCACAGATGTAAAAGGATCTAAACCTCCAGTGGTGGTAGAGAATCAGGATGGATATCTTAGCCATGGGGATCTTCCCCACCCCTGGAAGAACAAGGGACCCCAGTCCCATACCAGGCTCCCTGGAGCACTGGTGTTAGGAAGAAGATCCACACAATATCTGACTGTGAAAAACAAGGGGGATCTGACCATCCAGTTGGAAGAGAAGGCTGCAGGAAACCCTAACATCCTCTTAAAGTGCCTGCACAGACTCAATCACTCGTGGGTACTCACCCTGGGCTCTAGCAGACGGACTGTGACTCAGAGGGTATTGGAGGCATATGGAGGAGAGGGGTCAGATTAAGGTGTGTGGCTTGTAAGCAAGGGCTGGAGGACAGTTGCCATTTTTCCTGGGTGGGTCCTCCTCCCATGCAGCTGGCTAGTGGGCACCATCTTTCCTGTGTTGCACCTGCACCCACATGGCCAAATTTGAACTTGATTGATCTGGTGAGCTCTGCTTGCTCCACCCTGCTGACTCACTGGTACCCGACACCACCCAATTTTGCCAATGCCAAGGGCACTTTTTCTGATGAGCAGCGAGCCCTGCTTGCATTACAGTCTTTCTTGGAAAACTATTTAAGTTCACAGACACCAGGCCAGTGGTGACTGGCACCGGTGTGCTCTGTGACTTTGGCTGAATAGCTCCAGGAACAACATTGGCACCAAACCATAATCTATAGGAACACCTAGTACAAGTAACCAGGGAGATGGTGCCATGGACCCATAGGGCACCTACTACATAAGGCTATCCAACAATAATGGGAGATGTAGCAGATCTATCTAATACATAGAAACAAACACAGAAAGGCATCAAAAATAAGGAAGCAAAGAAATACATCTCAAATAAAAGGACAGAAAATTCCAGAAGAAGAACTAAATAGGACAGAGGCAAGCAACCTATCAGACACAGAGCTCAAAACAATGACTTTAAGGATGCTCAAGGAACTTAGTGACAACTTCAACAGAGAGATAGCAACCATAAATAAGGACATAGAAACTATAAAAAAGAACCAGTCAGAAATGAAGAATACAATAACAAATTCAGAATGCAATAGAAGGAATCAATAGTAGAGTAGATAGAGCAGATCAAATCAACAAATTGGAAGACAAAGTAGCATAAAACATTCAGTCAGAACAGCAAAAAAAAAAAAAAAAAAAAAAAAAAAAAAAAAAAAAAAAAAAAAAAAAAAAAAAAAAAAAAAAAAAAAAAAAAAAAAAAAAAAAAAAAAAAAAAAAGAAGGGAGTTCTCTGGTGGTGTCGTGGCTAGGCATCGGCGCTCTCAATGTTGCGGCCTGGGTTTGATTCCCAGTCAGGGAACCGTTCCCCCTAAAAAAGAAAAAAAGAATCCTCCCCCAAAAATGAGGATAGTTTAAGGGATCTCTGGGACAACATCAGGCTCAACAACATTCACATCATAGGAGTACCAGAAGGAGAAGAGAGAAAGCCAAAGATTGAGAACCTCTTGAAGAAATAATAACTGTGAACTTCCCTAACCTAGTGAAGAAAACAGATATACAAGCCCAGGAAGCACAGGGAGTCCCAAACAAGATAAACCCAAATAGGCCCACACCAAGACACATTATATTAATAATTAAAATGGCAAAGGTTAAAGACAGAGAATCCTAAAAGCAGCAAGAGAAAAGTAACTAGTTACTTATAAGGGAGCTCCCACAAGACTGTCAGCTGATTTTACAACAGAAACTTTACAGGCCAAAAGGGAGGGGCAGAAAATATTCAATGTGATAAAAAGCAAGGACCTACAATCAAGATTACTCTACCCAGCAAGGCTATCATTCAAAATCGAAGGACAAATAAAGAGCTTCCCAGACAACAAAAAGCGAAAGGAGTTCATCATTACCAAACCAGTATTACAAGGAATGTTAGAGTACTATTTTAAGATGGGGTGAAAAAAGCAAAATTATGAATAATAAAATCACAATAGCTACATATCAACAATTACCTTCAATTTAAATGGGTTGCATAACATGTAAGCAGTAAAGATAAGAATCAACAAGAGCAATCCAACCCAAACCTGTGCTTGTCCTATTTCCAATGGCACCTCTCTGATGCTGTTAAAGCAAAGCTCAGGTATTTGTTTATTCTACTTGGAGAATTTGGGAATGGTGTCAGTTGAGGTCATATGTAAACAAGGTGTGAAAGATAAGTAGGAATCCTAGGAGTAAGAATGTGTATTTCAACCCTCAAAACGCATAGAGTGTGGTGTGAAAATTTACTGGTCAGTTGCTTCATGAACCTGTTGTGTAATATGCCCTACTTAAAGATTTAAGGCCTTATTCTGCTGTAGCCAATAAAATAGCTCAGTCGACTTGGAGGTCACGAACATATTTATTTTTTTAAAATTCACTATTCGTTAAATACTATTTGAAATTATTTTTATGTAAATATGGCTTAATTTGGAACTGTAAGTTTCTGGAAATCAGAATTCATATTATTTCTTTCTCTCAAGGAATTTTGTACAATAGTACAGCAAATATTTATTAAATAAAAAATATATAAATATATGAGTATATATTGGATTATGGAACTAGGAAGTTGTTTGAACTACCTGTACACTAAATAGTAAAAATGATATAACTACCACTACTATTATAACAATGCTAATATGGTTTCTGAGGCTATCATTCACATTGCCACTGTTGGCCTCACTAGCATATTTCAAAAAACGATTCACTTCTTTGAAACTTGCTAGTGAGGCCATTAGTGGAGATTTTATCCTAACAGTTTTCTTTCTTTCATGGACATAAACATTGACCCAGACCATATCTATACTTTCAAGAAGGACCCTGTAAGAGAATATGGATCACTTACTGCAAATTCATCATCGTCTGTCTTAAAAGCAACTGAAGTGCATGCTTTCCTGGTAGTGGGTCAGAAAATGTCATCTTCACATTGGAAAGTCAGCAGTTTTTATAGTTGACCTCACAAATCATATTATATATAAATTCAACTTGGGTTATACCTTTATCATTCTTTCATGGCCTACCATTTAGAGACGTATTGCTTTGAAAATAAATAGAAAAGCATATATCAGAGATAGCTTTAATAAGCTTTGTTCTAAATTCTCTTCTAACTAACAGTAGGGCTATCTTCTGCTTCTCACTTAGCAATGGTAGGGCAAGGGACCCATTATTTCATATACAGTGACCACAAAGACAGTGTGGTCTTTCAATTGATTAAAACCCAAAGTTAAAAATCCAAACCTAAAAACTAACCTTATAATTTATATATTGAGGAAAGACCAGAGAGATATAATAATGTGCCATAAAAACTTTGTAGTAGTATTAAAATCAGAGGCCCAGGCTTAATACTAACTTTCAAAATGTTGCTCAGCATAAGATCTAATCTTAGAAAGTGTTCCATTTTAATATAGATACAAAATAATATTTTACTAAGTACATTCCATTTCTCATAATGACTATAATAATCATTTTACAGAGTAGGTATTGAATAATAGATGATGTGGATTAGCTTTTTAAAATCTATTATTGTAAGAATGTAATTGTGTAAAACTAAAAGGTATACAAAATATTCCAGAGATTTTATTACATTAGCTAGGCTCTCTCACAATGAGCGAAATAGTAGATAACAAACCTGTTCGGGAATAGTATCTAAACAATATTAATTAATTAAGAAATAATTACTATTTATATAAAATTAGATGCTAAGTGGTGAGATAAAATTTATATGTAGCCGAAGTTGAGAGGAGAGATAATACTTGATAGGAAAAACAAGCTTAATCACAAATAGGGGATGAAATAGATGGTAACACGCCAACATAGACCTGAATTTTAAATTCATCCTCCAGTGACAGGTTATATGAGCTTGAGCAAGACACTTAACCTGCTTAGGTCACTAATGGAGGTAACACTTGTCCTGTACACTTCGCAGGATTTTGTGGAGGGGAAAGTTTTATTTAGTAAAAATAATTTGAAAGCTTATTTGCAAATAGAGGACAATATTAAAGTGGGTAGTAGTATTTCTACCTTCTACAGAGGCATACCTTGCTTTGTTGCACTTCACAGCATGGCATTTTATACAAATTGAAAGCAAAATGCTCCACCAATGCAAAGGTTACAAATTGTTTTATTGTTATATTTTCTTTATTGTGGTGGTTTGGAACCAACCCCTCAATATCTTTGAGGTATGCCTATTGTAGGTGGACACCTAGTGCAATTATTTAGAAGTAGATTACAGCTAATTATAGCTCCTGCTTTTATTTGATTTCAGAAAAATCTATGGTTTAAATTGTTTCACATTCACACATTAATTACTTATACAGAGAAAAAGTGTTAGCATGGATATTTGTCTTGTCTCCTAGTCTTATACAGAGGTATTTATGATTTGTCTCTCAATATCAATGTTACCAATCTAGAAATTTAGGAATGCATTTAATCATAAAACAAAATTCTGAAATATTTTGAAAAAATAGTTTATAAGTGTATTTGTGATAATGAAAAAATCACTTAAAACCATAATTTGAATTAGTACAAATTTTCTGAGCTTTTATAAGCTCTTAACTTTATTATCTCTTGTGATACTTGTACTAAGCTTGCTTTTTTGTGTTTTTAATGCAGTAGAGGCATGGGAATCTCAGACATTATACAAGTAACTCAATGTTCAGTTTAACTCTTCCCTTTCTTGCCTCAGTTTGTTTTGAGGCAAAAATTAAAAAAAAAAAGCCAATACTCCATTGCCATGAAGAACCTGCGACTGACTCATAGGGAAGATAAGGAAAAGAAGGGAGAGTGATAGAAAGATAACGTTGGAAAAAAATTACTTTGGACAGAGTTGTGCTATGAATTCCACCTTCCCATTAAGTTAAAATGAAAAAGAAAATGTCTGCCCTTAACCTTAAGCTTAATGAGAAGGATTTCAGTGAGATTCCTTTGATAATTTGCTGTGTGTCCTTGGTAATTGAGAAGCTTAGTGGGCTGGTGCTTGAGACAGGACCAAGGAAGCTAAAGGGACTAGGTAATGGAGTGAGCCAATTTTTCTGAAGAGAACCTATGCTTGGTTTTCATGAGTCAGTGTGCTGTAATAGTGTTGCGTGTTGCTTCTCAGGAAGAGACTCTGGAGCAGAAATTAGCTGCTTGTGAAAAATGTTTTATTGAGTACCATTGGGTTTAACACCTATGGAAGGGAGGGCTGAGGGAGAAGTGGAGCTGCAAAGCTGAATGGCTCTTAGAGTTTACCTGAGTTGGTACAAAAGGGAGGTTTCTTTCTATCCCCATTAATCAGTCTTTGAACTCTGGCTGCCCATGGAAGGAAGTGTGACCATAAGTAAGATATCCTCAGAGAAGGATGATAACTGAGAGTAACCCTCCCAGTAAGTGGGGGATTAAGTCCTTTCATAAAGGGGAATCTGGGAAGTGTATCCCAGCGTCCATCACAAGCCCCAATTTCTAAGTGAGGAACTCGTAGGGTCTTCTGTCTTCCAATGTGAAGGGACTCCGGCAGTAAATGTAATGGGGTGTATCACTGAGGGAACAAGTCAAGGATTTATTTGAAGTAACCAGGTAAGGGAATAACACTGTCAGTGCCAAAAAAATTCTATCAGGCGTCCTAAGAGGGTTACTCTGGAGTAGCATGTCCATTAGAAATATAATATGAACTGCATATACAATTTTAAACTTTCTAGTAGTCACATTTAAAAATTGGAAAACAAGTGAAATTAATTTTAATAATTTTAATAACAAATTATTTCCTATTTTACTCATTTAAAATATAATTTAAAATTTTTTATTTTAACATTGTAGTCAAAATGTTTAAAAATCAATGAGATACTTTTCATTATTTTTTCATAGTAAGCCTTTGAAGTCAGTCACTTCTGCCCTTGAAAGTATAAAAAAACGTTAGTTATTGAGAGAGAAAGAAAGAAACTGGCTATATCCTCATCCTCAAACACAGTCAACCCTAGCTGTTGGAAGTGAGATGGAATCACATGCTCTTAAATGAAGAGAAGTGTTGACTATATTTGAAATGGAATATTTAGAACATTGTGAATAAAATGAGAAACACATCTTAAAATGATCAGGTTTGGTTCCTACAGTTTTACTGAGATTCAATTGACATCTAACCAACTGCTCATATATACAATATATGGTTTATTAAGTTTTAACAGACACATCCATGAAACCAACACTACACACAAAATAATGAACATACCCATTGCTCCCCAAAATATTTTTGTGCCTCTTTATTCTCTCTTCTTTCTACTTCTTCCTTTCTTCTTTGTCCCAGGCAATCTGTTTCATTTTTTTGGTCACTTTAGATTAGTGAGCATTTTCTAGAATTTTATATAAATAAAACCATACCCTATGGACTCTGTTTTTGTCTCATCTTTTTCACTCAGTGATTATTTTGGGTCTTTTCCATGATTTTTTAATGTATCAACAGTTTATTCATTTTTATTGCTAAATAGTATTTCATTGTATGGATATATCACATTCTGTATATTCATTTATTTGTTGATGGATATTTGGATTGTTTTCATTTGGAGGCTATTACAATAAAGATTCGCTGAACATCCATGTTCAAGTTACTGCGTTGATATATTCTTAAATTTCTCTTGAGAAACTATGCATATTTAAGAGTGAAATGGCTGA
The DNA here is from genome assembly GCA_004026885.1 of Lyroderma lyra. Lineage (NCBI taxonomy): Eukaryota > Metazoa > Chordata > Mammalia > Chiroptera > Megadermatidae > Lyroderma > Lyroderma lyra. The sequence continues at coordinate 2,251 of PVJL010012545.1, read as the reverse complement.
ATCATATAGAAAGGATATATTTAACTTTTGCAGAAACTCCCAAACTGTTCTTCAAAGTGTTTGTAACAGTTCACATTCCTACCAGTTAGTGGGTGCAGATTTCCAGTTGTTTTACCTGATTCATATACTTGGTATTGTCAGTCTTTTACACTATGTGTATACACTACGTGTATAGTGATACCTCATTGTGGTTTCAATTTGCATTTCCCTAATTACAGATGCTGTTGAGCATCTTTTCATGATCCTAGCCTTTATCCATATATCTTATTTGTCATAGTGTTTTATCATGACTTTATATGCCAATGATATTAGGGCTGTCCAGAAAAAAATCCAGCCATAAATGCCTCTATTTTTCATATTACCTGGCTGGGTACTTTCTGGACAGCCCTCATATATCATCGTGGTAAAGTGTCTGTTCAAATATTTTGCCCATTTCTTTTTAAGTGAGGTTGCTTGTTTTATTGAGTGTTGAAGGTTCTTTATGAATTCTGGACACAAGCCCTTAATAAGTTACACGATTTACAAATACTGTCTCTCTTTCAGTGGCTTATCTTTTCACTCCTTTAAAAGTGCTTTGAAGAGCAGAAGTTTTAAATTGTGATAATGTTCAAATTATCAGTTTGATATTTTATTGATCTTGATTTTGGTATTGTGTCTAAGAAACCTTTGCCTACCTCAAAGGCACAAAGACTGTTGTCTGTTTTATTTTTTCCTGAAAGTTTTCTAGTTTTAATTTTTACATTTGAATCATCATCCAATTTGTGCTAATTTTTGTTTATGGTGTTAGCATGAATTGAAGTTTATTTTTTTCTCTTACCCCATATGTTCCTGTTTCTTAACTATTACTGTCCTTCATCACCTGATACCCAGTATCTTAAAAATTATTGTTTTGTATAATTTTTCCAGTTGTTTGTTTGTTTCAGGTGGGAAGGTAAATTCGGTTTCTATTATTCCATTTTGTCCAGAAGCAGTTGTCAAGAAGTTAACTTCTATTTACTGAACATAGACTGTATTTTGTGACACAAAATGACTTTTTGTTATCTGAGAATGAGCTGAAAACTTTAAATACCTACATCAGTTTTTATTTAAAGATAGAATAACTTTAAATAAATATTCCACTAAAGAAATTTAACAGATGTGGGGGCACAAAAACATAATTTTTCTCACCGCTTATAGTTCTTCTAACTGGGTCAATAATCAAATGTAACATGAGAAAATGTCAAAGTTTATTTTATGGATGTACATTTGGGGGTGCCATAAAATGTGAGACACAAAGAGGTATTGGACAGTTGAGGTTCATATGCGATTCTAAAGCTAAGAAGAATGGGGGTTGTGGTTTGACACTCCAAAGGTCAGGAAGACAATTCACATGGAAATGAAAAGCAAATGTTTGGTAAATAAATATTTGCTGGTCCATCATGAGTAGTGTGATTCAGAGAGAACTTGGAACAAATGGGTCTTGCTAGGTTCCTCTTTTTCTATCACACAATAGTTTATATTAAACTTTAATTATCTGTGATGACATCTCCATTCATGGAGCAGGTGTTCTGTCTAAATTCCTTTTAGGCAGTTAGGGGAAAAGTCAAAGTTTTTTCCTGAATCTTTTGTTCCTTAGCAACAAGGTTAAAATCAGTATCCCAAGAGGTATATTTTGGGATGGCAAGCTCTGCTTCCCTTCACAGGGCAATGAGACACAAACATGAATTATCTGCCCTGAGTTCTTTATGCTACGTATAGAAATCACATAATCTTCCATACTAAAACACCTATTTGCACAGTTTTAAAAGAAGTTGGTATTTGAGGCATTGATTAATGTTTGAAAATGGGAAGATGTTTCTCATTACAATTCTCATTAGTAATGGAAATCCCAAGAGTGGCCTTTTATTTTTTTTTTATTCATTTTTATTGTTAGACTTATTGGGGTGACATCTGTTAGCGAGGATTACATAGGTTTCAGGCATACAGTTCTACAGTGCATTGTCAACTTGTTGTATAATAAGTTCACCACCTAATGTGACTTCTCTTTCCATCACCTTATATTTAGCTTCCCCCCCTCCTCTCCCACCCCCCTCCCCTTTCTCCCCTCCCTAACCCACTCGTCCCCAAATAAACATTAAACTATTGATTGTGTCCATGGGTTATTTGTTTGTTCATTTCTTTTTTTCTTTGCTTTCAGTTTTATATTCCGCATATGAGTGAAATCATGCAGTTCTTTGTTTTTTCTGTCTGGCTTATTTCACTTAGCATGATG
>PVJL010012544.1:0-36694 GCA_004026885.1 Lyroderma lyra | reverse complement strand
GGGGTGTTTAAGTGCCAATCAGGGTTATGATATCTGGTGGCCTGTTCTTCTAGGTCAGCTTCCTTGTCTGGGCTAAGCTTGTCCTTCCCGGTATCAGGGGCGGGCTTATCTTTAGGGCAGGAAACAAACAGCGAGGGATAAAGGGCCTTGGAGGCCTTTTCAGGCATAGGAACCTCCTCGTCTAGGGCCATGGTCTAACGCTGTTTCCTTTTTGTGAGGGTCTTTGGGAAGGGGAGGTGCCGCGATGGGATTCTCTAAGAAGAAAGTTCCTTCTTCGACTACCTGAGCTACATCAGCGGAGTGGCGGTGAAAGCACAACAAATCATTGATACAATTCCAATAAGTGAAAGCAGTTACGGGAACCTTTTCTGGACCGAATGTTCTATAATAATCATTGAGTGTATCGCCAACTCTTCCCCATCTTTTTTCATCTATGGTGCCTTACAGAGGTAAACGTCTTTCAAGAAATTGAAGAACTTAACTAGATCTTTCTTTTTTACTTTAACCCTCCGAAGCCGGAGGGAGTCTTTAAGACCCTCAATAAATTTTTCATGTACACTGACTTCTTGTCCCATCCTCAAGAGTTGATCTTTCCCCCACGTAGGCAGTCGGTTGGTATAATCCGCCAATACGGACCCCTTGAGACTCCGATCGCTACCGCCCTCAGGCCACCGTCGCTAGACGACCGCCATCCGGAGCGACCAGCCAGGTTCGAGAAGGAGCCAACCGGGAGTGAGCCGACAGAGCACTCTCACGGGAACAGTCGGTTGGTATAATCTGCCAACACGGACCCCAAGAGGCAGCGTGACTGTTGACGACCCTAAGGCGTTGCCTGTCGGGAATCAGCCAGCCGGGGCAGTCCTCTGGGTGAACGACTTATATTCAAAGTGAGCTAGTGCAGAGTCAAACTCCGGCACCCGGTTGCAGTGTGTCTCTCGGGTGAACGACTTATGCCATAGAGTGGGCTGGAAAGTCCCTGCGAGGGATAGGATGCTCTAAATATAGCCCAAAATCTTCGCGCCCGAAAATGAAATGAATCCTTATATTGTCCTGTCCCTTAAAATGAGTCGTCCGCTTACTTTACAGACCTTCCACTAGTCAGGCACTCTAGAGGCGATCAGGGAACTTCTCGGGGGCTGCAGCCTTTATTCACAGACGCTCAGTCATCTTCCACTGCAAGCTATCCTTCGGGCCCCACGTTGGGCGCCAGCTGTCCCGGCCTGCGGGACGAACGTGTGAGACCCTGAGAACAAAATGGGGAAGGGGGAGAAGAGACGTGAAGAAAGGAGACAAGACAGGCTCTCTGATCAAGTCTCATTTATTAAGGCTCAGGCATCAGTTTCTATAGAGCAGGGTGCAGAGGGGGGAGGTTTGCGTAAGCAGGTTTCCGAGTTTTTCTGCTTTTCTGTTAAGCACCTTTTTTTAGACTTGTTCGTTGGTAGCCTGGCAGTCAGGCTGTGGAAGTTGTTTCACTTCCTTAATTTTTCCTTCCTTAATTTTTATGGCACATATTGCATTTTTGCTATCGGCCACCCACATATATTCAGTAACCATTATCAAGGAGTAGCCAGGACCATAGTGCTATGGGAATGAGGCTGAGAAGATAGTTATCAAGTATCAGCTTCAGGAGTCAGGGAGTGTTTAGGCCCTTTGTGTCTGACAGTGGTGATGGGAGACCTTTCCACCCCCCACCCCACAGCTGATCTCACAGCATGCTGGGGACTGACTTTTCCAGAAATACAAAAGCTTCCCCAAACAATCCAAAGGTGGCAGGCATCAGCAAGGCTCTCCTCTCCTCCTTCATCGAACCCCAGGCTACACAGCCCATAGAACTGAAGCTTAACAGCAAAGCCCCATAATGGCTTGCTGACTATGGCTGTAGGCCATGGCTGCCTGCTCCCCTCATTTGCCTGGGTGGGCATGGCAGTCACACTGGTTGGCTTCTAGCTGGCTTTGCTGATCTCTGACAATAATAAAGATGAGACTCTTCATAAGTGAGGTAATGAATTGAAGAGTAAAAGTAGGGGGACAAGCTTTACACCACACTATCCCCACCACCACCTGCTGGGCAGGAAAGTTTTAGAAGTGGTGAATTGGGAAAGGCCAGGTGGTGGGGTGGCTTGCTCTGGGAAGTAAGCTGTAATGAGTACAGCATTGTGAGTCTCTGGTTCTGTGTGGGCAAAAACAAGAAAGTAGCTGGAACCCATATCCAGTGACCTCCAGTACCCATTAGCTCACTCCATCAACTGCTAATCCTCCTCTCCCAGGTGCTCCCAAACTGTTGATTTTGTTATGAAAGGAAAATATGCGTGTCAACCCATTTGCAATCTTTAGTCCCAAACAAAACCATATTAAAGTGCCTTGAAGAGCTGGCTAACTGGGAAGGTTGCTTGCCTTGGAGGAAAAATAGTCCTTACATTGAAAAGGAATCATATTTTTATGACACATATAATGCTTGCATTAGAGAAAAAATATGTCTCATTCATTCAGATCAGCAAGTACAAATGTGATACTTAGGAACATAATAGCTTTTGCCACAGCCTTCAGATACATTATTTTGTTTTATTATTTTTGCCAACTTATTTTGATATCATTAAATGCAGCCAGAGAACAAAAGTAAATGAGGAAGCAGCAGCTTCAGCAGGGCCTGGTATCATTCATGAAGCATGGGTGCCATTCCTTTTCTTGAGAAATAGATGTTGTTTTATGCTTAATGCAATCAGCACCACCTCTCTATCTGTGCCCCTAACCTTCCCCACCTGTGAGAAACCTAATCAGCACCTACTGGACATACTTGGAGTTGCCTGAATGGAGTCAGTCCCAGTAGGATCCAGCCTTCATGTACCAGGCACTCTCCTAAATTAGTATAGCTGGAAAAGACAAGAAATTTTTACATGAGGTATAATTAAATAAAGCTAAATGCATGTTGCTTTTTCCCACTCTAGAAAATAGACATTACTCAGGGTATTGAATTAAGTTATTCCCAAATAAGTCTAACAATAAAAATGAATTTAAAAAAACGTTATTCTGACCCCTCTCCTTACTGCAAGTATAGACAAAAGTTTGCATTTTCAATTTCCTCTAAAAACATAAGACACAAAATGTCTTTTCAGTCATTCCCACTCTTAGTGTGGGTGGCTTTACTTGGATTATACTCTACTTTGTACAAATGTATGCTGTATTGCAATCAACCAGGGCCAGGGAGATTTGCATTGAATCCAGGCAGACTGAAGAAAAATCGAGGAGCCACAGTCACATGAAACATAACCTTTATTCCAGAAGTGGAGCAGCAACAAAATGGTGTCTGGATGTCCTCTCTCAATAGCTCCCTCCCAGAAAGTCCTATCTCCTTATATGGGAGGGAGAACAAAGTTGGCAGGTTGCCAAGGGTGAGCCCCTAATGCATACAAACAACAAAATGGCTGCCACTTGGGAAAGTGCAAGTCATGGTTACATAAAAAGTGCACGTCATTCTGGAGAAAACTTGGTGAAAGAGCCTGAGCTACTCCATTTAATCCACATTGTACCCCTTCTGTGTTTCTCACCTCAGAATCTATGTAACAGATGTCTCCCACGATGGCCCCTGTGCAAGGAGTGTGTTATATTGCATTCATATACCACAGCAACAATAAAGACTACAACAACAAACTATAATAGCACAAGCGATACTAAAGAGGTTAATAAAGGCAATGTAACATTTGTTAGTGCGACAAGCCCACCATTCTTTGAGGGGATTCCTCCATCAGGTGCTCAATGCTTTTAGTTTCTGCAGCTAAGGTTTTTAATGCTTGACTAATATTATATTGTTCATCAGGGATATATATGCAACATTCAGTGTCAATCAAGGCATAGATCCCTTCTTCAGTGGCAGTAAGAATATCTAAGGACATGCAATTTTGCAACATAACTTTGCTTATCTGATAGATTTATGCATTCAGAGGAGATAACACTCTGTGTGTTTCATTAAAGGCACAAGCTGTATGCAAAACCAAGGAAATTATCTTTTTATTTTTACTATACTAGCTCCTTGAAGTGTGAATATAGCCAGTGGGTAAAACCACCATACAGTGTGTTTTACCCTATGGCAAGTTTTGAAAGTGCCCCATATACTGGGTTTACTACCCCAAGCAAGGATGACTCAGCCTGGGATATATAACCATTCTCAGGTAACTCAGCAGCCAGTCCTATTTGCAGGCAGGTAGGGCCAGCCATGCTGCCTGTATACCCATAAGCCCCTCCAAGAGACAGAGTAAGTGCTATAGAAGTTGGTGCAGGGGAGCATCTCCAAGGCATAATGGTGTCCCCTGAGATTACCTCACAGAGACCAGAGAAGTCCAGCCCATATTTATAACTCCCTCTAGTGTTCAGGTTATACAGACTGGTATCTTAATAGAAAATTCCATGGCTTCGGCCATGAGCCATCCCAGGCCATCCCATACAGAATAACCAAGCCGGGGTAGAATTTTGTTTCTTTGCTCTAGGCAACCTGCCACTTGGTTGTGTCCCATGCATGCGTGGGACCTTTAGCAGTCCAGTGATGGAAACAAGTTCAATTCTGCACAGTACCTAGCTTTACCTTCCATGGGAGGCCACCAGTCACGATGAGCAGCAATTTGGTGCAAAGACAGCAAGCAGATTGGTTGGACACTAAAGACAGAGTATGTGCCCATTCCACTAAGGTGTTGGTCCACACAACACTAAGTGTAGAAAGAAAGAGAAGCAATAGACACTAGGAGAAGTAGGTCTCCACCCTCTGGAAGAATGCAAGTGTTTTGACAGCCAATATCACAGGGGCTGGAAGGAATGGCCTCCCAGTGTGTGTGTACCAAACCTGTTTGGCTTGTACAGCCATATCAGTGAGCTCAACATTCAAAAAAATGGGAGAACTCATAATAAACCATAAGGAAATAACAAATGTTCCTTTTAACAATGTAGTCCATTCTCCCCCTCCAGTTTAGTACATTTCTATGTGATGGGGATATTGCTCAGTTACCCAAGGGGCTATTTGTAAGTTACTCTCCAAATCCTTCTCCCAAGAGGGCAACAAAGTCACCCAATTCATGTGAGGGTCTGAATAGTCCAAGGCCAAGGCCAAGTTACCTGTTGTTTTCTGACTAGACTAGTAGGGGCCAGCAGCAAGATTTTGCTTTGTTGCCCAAAGCCAGTTCATCTTTGGTTTGCATCTGCAATTGAAAAGGGGCTACTGCTCCATGCAGGTGGGGCCTTCACTGGAGCTATGCCATTGCACCTGCTCCATTCATTGGGAGTCTGTAGCACAGTCCACAGCCATTTTGCCCATCTTGCCAGGGGCTGGGATGCTCCAGACTGACCCAAGCTATGTTTAAGAAATTCATTCTATTGCTCAATGATTCCTGCTGCTTGCAGGTGGTAAGGTATATGGAATATTCACTCTATACCTATGTCCTCAGCTCATTGTTGCACTTGGGCACCTGGGAAATGGGTTTCATTGTCACTTTCAATGACCAAAAGGCAACCATACACAGCACAGAGGTGTTCCAGTGTGTGAAGAACTGTGCATTGATCTGGCCAGTAGGCTGAACATGCAGTCAAAAGCCCAGTCATGGTATCGACACCAGTCACAGGGTATTGATACCCTTCTGAGTTGGGCAGGGGTTCTATTTTGTTCATCTACCATCAAGTCACAGGAATTCGGCCCTGCATAAACTTGCTATCCAAGGCTGCCAGCTTTCAGGGATGTTCCTTAGAACAGACAGCACATTTTTCACAGGCTATAAGCACATTAGCATAAGTAATAGGCAAGTTATAAGACTTTATCATTGCCCACATAGTCTTCCGTCTAGCATGGAGGAGGTGCTGGTGTCACACACACACACACACACACACACACACACACACACGTGCATGCACACACACACAAAGTGTAATGTTAGCAAATTGTTATTGAGTTGTGGAATTCATTTGTAATTTTACAAAGAATTGCAACAAGCTGGAGGCTTCTGGGTAATATGTAAATTACTAGGAAAAAATTGTACCATATCTCTAACAAGAGCAATTTCTAACTATCTCATCTTTGCCAAGTTATCTGTCTCATTATTGTCCAAATGGGCCAAAGGGGGGTTGTCCTGTGATGTGATACACCGTCACCTGTTTCTGAAGTCCTAAGGTCCATAGGTCTTGCCATGTGTCTTGACCACAGAGTAGACAGTGCATCACCATCCAGTGGTTAAGATGCCAAATGGCAATCCAGAGCATCAAGCCTCTGAATACTGTCCAGCTGTAGGTACAGACTACAAATGAGGATGGCTTGTTAGTGACCACTAACCATATAGCTCATAGTTAATCCCATTGTCTGCTTTGTCCAGTACTAGTATTGTACCAAATGGTCTCAGTGGATGGATGGAAGGCAACAGTTGTCTATTGTGAGAGCTGGCCCCTGCTAGAGTCATCTGAATATACAGCTTCCAGTAAGAGGGCTTGCCCTTCCTTAAAGGGGGTGGCCTCTGGCTCACTTTCTAAGTGGGGAGATAGGCTCCTCCATAGCCACATAAGTAACAGACCCAAGGACCCCTTGGAACTCAACTCTCAAGGGACTATTGCTCAGAGCAGTGCATGGTTGCAATTATGCTCCCCATTTTGCCAACGTAGGTGTTTGGGCAGTGCCACTGCGTGATTTTGTGGCTCAATCGTGTGTCCATCCTGTGATAGGATAAATGATATGTGCAGTCACAGGGACAGTAGCCATAATGCTTTCAGTTTCCAGAAGGGCAGCATACACAACTGCGAATTGTTTCTTCACCAAGGAATAACAGACCTCACCCCCCTTCCATAATTGGGACCAAAAGCCTATGGGTTTATGCAAGCACTCAGAACACTGCCATGGGCTCCAGCCAAAGCCCTCTGCAGTGACATGTACATTCAGCTAACAAGGCCGAGCAGAGTCAAACACATGCAGAGCTTGAGCCACTTTAATGGTGCACTTGGAGAAATCAAAGGCCACCTGGGCCCCCTCAGTCCACTCCCAACAAGACCCTTTCCTAACCAAGGAATAAAAGGGGCTTAGCAGCTAGGCTAAATGGAGCACAAATTCTCTCCAATACCATAGAACTCCTAGAAAAAATTGCAATTGTTTAATAGTGGTAGGCACAGGGCAGGCTTGGATCTTATCTATAACCACATCAGGAATAACCTTTGTCTTACGTGACTAAACAACCCCCAATAACTTGACAGACATGCGAGGGCCTTACAGCTTCTCGTCACTGTTTTCAGGTGGGTTAGGAGAGTGGAAACAGTGACTTCTAGGTCTGCAAGGGAGTCACTAGTTAACATGATATCATCAATGTGATGGTACAGGCATACATTCTCAGGTTGACACCAGTGTGCTAAGTCTGCCACCACCAGTATGTGGCACAGCATGGGGCTATACATATACCCTTGAGGGCAGACCTTAAAAGTCCACTGCTGGCCTTCCCTTGTGAATGCAAATTGACCTTGACTCCCCAAGACTATGTCAATGAAGAAAAAGATATTAGCAAGATCAGCAACAAAATCATGGGTCCTTAACTACTGATTCAGGTGATTCATTAGGTCCACCACTGATGGGACCACTACATGCAAAGTCAGTACAGCCTGATTTAATTCCCAATAGTCAACCATCATTTGCCAGATGCCATCTGGCTTCCTCACTGGCCATACCAGGGAGTTACATGAACTATGGGTGGGGCATACTATCTCCATTTTTTCCAGTTCCCGTATTGTCCCAGTTAGTTCATCATAGACCCCCAGCAGCTTCTACTGTTTGGTGTGTACAATCAGTCAGGGAGGGGGCCATTGCAAAGGTGCATGTGCGGCATGTCTCTACACCACTGCTTTCACCACTCGCACTCAGAGGTGAAACTCTTCTGCAATGGTGTTCAACCACAGCCCTTAAGAAATGTCTGCCCCTGAGATAATTCAGGGATGGACAATACATAAACCCTATATGTTTGCATTGGCAGATGACCTATCCCCAATGGGATATCTGCAGGTTTCACTCAAATGCTCTGCTCCCTATAGGCATCAATGACTGCTGGGGCTACAGAGAACTTCTGTGGATTCCCATACTATAGAGATAATTCAGTACCCATATCCACCAGGGCCAGAACTCTCTGTACATTGGTTGGAAACTTGTGGATTGCCAATTTCACATGCAACTTCTGGTTCTCACCCTATTCGAAACAGAGGAGGGACATCATGGGAAGATCATCATCCTGCTTCACTAAGTGATCCTTGAGGCAGATCACTCAAGCTGCAGGCCTGATGTCCTTTTAATCACCTCTTTTCACTTGCTTGTTCAGCAGGGTGAACCATTGGTCCCCTTTTAGCTGCTGTCAGAGCTCCATCAAACAGGCATTAGGTTTCCCATAAATTTTTCCTCTATCAACCCCCGCCAACACAAGAGCTACCCATATCAGGGTTCACATAATCTTTAAGGGTCCATCGGCCACTGGTGGCTTCTTGGCCACAGTCCAGACACCCTTCTCTGTGTGCCTTGTATCAGCTTTCCCCAAATTAGCCACCATTGAGGCAAACTCATTAATGGGATGGCCCACATAAGGCACCAGGATTTCCACAAGTGATCTTAACAGGGAAGAGGAAACACTTTGCTAAACACTGTCCCTCATATCTGCTGTAAACCTCTCATCATCTGGACCTCAGGTACTAGAATTGAACATGGCATACCCAGCTTTCACAACACTTGCACCAACTCTGTGTAAGATTGCCATTTACTGACCATTCTGCAAATATCCTCCACATGTGTTCATTTGGATAGCCACCAGGGGCCAATTCAATAATAAGTGGGTGCCTTGCCCATACCTGGAACTACCCTGCAATTGCTGATGCAGCAGTGGGTGCATGGTCACCGAGGTTAACTTCTCCAATTCTTGTACCATCTACTCCCAGATTCCACAGCTACAAAAGCCAGGTGACCAGGGGCTCACCAGCCCTCTGCCAGAATTGCTACCCCAACTCTACCAAGTCAGCCTGATTGTATTCAGGGGAGCAGCCATAGGGTGGCCCCCTGGGCCATAGGCTGCTGGAATTTTATTTTCTGTGTTACTACAGGGTGAGTGCAGAGCTGTGGTTCCAGTTTCCCTTGTTCCCCTGAGGAATCTGATATAACAATGGGGGACCCCCTCTCTCACCCCAACTACAAGCACCAGTGTTCTTCCTACAACAGCTGCCTGGTTTCTCCCACAGTTTGCACCTGTACCTGAATTAGGTCCAGCTCAGTTTGGAGCACCTGGACTCATGCTGCTTCTCACAGGGTCACCTCTGATTCTCCCCACAAGGCTGTAAGAAAGAGCCATTCCATGGCCCCAGCCGCCATGTGAGTGCTTGTCTTGTCAAAGGTCTCTCCAAGTACCTGGAGAGCTTTCTCCACACAAACAGGCTTCCCATCCATCTTAGGCCAGCCCTGAGGAGGCACTCATGTAGAAAGGATACCTGCCATTGATTACCACATAGTCGTGGTAGGCTACCCTTCAATCCCACCCTCCAAGGGTGCAGTAGGTTCCATATTCATCTGCTGTGGATCCTGTTGGTGATGCCAAGTGCATTGTAAACGACTATGGCCAAGAAGGTTTGCATTGGATCTGGGCAGACTGAAGGAAAATCGAGGAGTCGCAGGCAAATGAAACATAGCTTTTATTCCACAAGGGGTGTAACAATAAAATGGCATCTGAGAGTTTCCTCTTGATAGCTCTCTCCCTTAAAGTCCCATCCACTTACATAGGCAGGAGAACAAAGGTGGCAGGCTGCCAAGGGCAAGCTCATAATGCACATAAACAACAAAATGGCTGCCACCTGAGAAAGTGTACCTCATAGTTACATAACAGGTACACGTCATTCTGATGGAAGCTCTGTGAAAGAGCCTGAGCTACTTCAATTTTCCCACATATGCATATTAATGCAGATGATATTTAGGCCAAACTCACTAAAGAGCTGTCCACCACTCCCTTCCTTTTGACAAATCTATGATTTTTGTCCCACGGGAATAAAAACAGAACTTGACCAAAGTGCTTGTTTAAACACACACACACACACACACACACACACACACACTCACACACATATGCGAGCACACACACACAAAGTGTAATGTTAGCAAATTGTTATTGAGTTTTGGAATTCATTTGTAATTTTACAAAGAATTGCAACAAGCTGGAGGCTTCTGGGTAATATGCAAATTACTAGGAAGAAATCCACCATTTTCTGATCAAAAGCTGTTCCTTTTGATGACACACAAAGTCAATAGGTAATGGTAGCTTCATTACCTCACCTTGAGTTGAATCCTTCTGATGATATACCAAAGTATAAATCATCTTGGATTAGCCAGAATGCCCCTCCTCTCACCCCATCCTCATCTCTTTAGAGTTTCTAAGCAATAGGGACCCAACATAGTTCTTACTGCCCCTCCATTCCCCTACAGATTTCAATGGAGGGTCATGTTACTGCTCCTCTCTTATCATTATTGAAATCAGAGTAAGTCTTATGTTCTATCCCAGGTTCATTTCCTTGTCCTAGCCTGGATTTCTATCAACCTTCAAACCAGAAGTCAACAACCTACTATTTAGCCCATGGATCAAATTTTTCCTGCCACCTTTTGTTTGGAAATAATGTTAGAACACATTCATGCCTATTTTTTTTATGAATAGCCTATAGCTGCATTCCTAGAACTAAGTAGTTGTAACAGAGACAATATGGCCCCAAAACAAAATATTTACTGACCTAGCCCTTTACAAAAAATGTTTGCTGAACTCTGTTCTAAGGCTTTGTATTATGCAGTACTAGTTGAGATATGCTCTTCTTTCTTTGGAGATAGATGTATTTGTATTTTCAAAGTTTAATGGTTACCTGCCTTTACCTAAACTTGCCTTAGCACCTATTTATTCTCAATTTACAATATGTAGGCAACTTAAAAATAAAGCTGTGGCTATTTTCCCATTCTCCTTAACTAGATCCAGAGGAAAATGAAACCTACGCTCTATGCTCTTGCCCAGCCTGCCTTTGTCTTAATGGAAAAAATGAAATAGGAGAATCTGAACTCTTCCCTCTCAGGCCTAAGAGGCACACAATAATCCACAATTAATGTCCAGACAAAATAGTAGGTAATGGAGATATTTCAGAGGAAACGAAAAAGATAACAAGGGTAGGCATCCCCTGTTATTTGCTGTTATTTGAGAGAACCTGACTCAAAACACACTGTTTTTTATTATCCCCAGAGACCTCAGCATTCCTTTTGGCCACAGCCTCAGCTAATATGATCTTAAAGAGCATTTTCTGACACTTGTTCCCCATTTCTGCTTGCATCTGTTTCTCAACTATAGAAGGAAATTAACAAAACTCTTGTATTTCTAAATATGATCAAGCTCTGGGGAGGAACCTGCAATAACTGAAAGTTTTTGTAAAATAGATTTAAATAAATTTAGGTAACAGTGCCAGTTATATTCCTAAGCAAGGGAAAATTGTACCCTGCATGGAAGTCTGTGGCTATCTGGTAAGTTAATTTTTCTTAAACACTAGTTCAGCGTTTCTCAACCTGTGGGTCGCAACCCCTATGGGGGTTGAATGACCCTTTCACAGAGGTCGCCTAAGACCATTGGAAAACACATATCAGATATTTACATTACAATTCATAACAGTAACAAAATTACAGTTATGAAGTAGCAACAAAAATAATTTTACGGGGTCATCACAACATGAGAAACTGTATAAAAGGGTTATGGCATTAAGAAGGTTGAGAACCACTGCACTAGTAGAAGCTTCTATTCAGTATGGAAATTAATGCTTTTTGAAATCAGGAAAAAAATTATTATAACAAAGCTATTATTTCTACCTAATATTAAAAACAATTGTAAAAACGCTTGAGAACTTACTATACGCCAGCCACCATTCCAATTGCTTTATATGCATCACTTCATATAATTCTCTCAACTCTCTGAGGTTTTTATAGTTTTTAATTTTATTTTTAAGTTTAATTTAATTTTTATTGTTATTTTTTTTTGCACATTACAGCTGGAAAAAAACCCCAGAAGTCAGAGAGAGGTCAAGTAACTTGCCCAAACCCAAAACAGCTAGTAAGTGGTTGAGCTGGGATGAAAATATCACTTACCCTGGCCCTCCCACCAAATCAAGACCCCATCTGCCTTGAGTTCTCTTTCTACTGAAAGGAATAGATTCGCCTGAATCATCCATACTCTCAGATCTGCTTCTCTTCTCTTCAACAGCAAATGTTATAAGACATCTCTGTATCTCTAAATCAGAGCAAAACTAAGCAATTCTGGCTGGGTTTTAATTCATGGATATTTTTACAAACTGCCTGCAGCAGGGGAGAGAGTGCCAGCATGAGGTAAGCATCTAAGGAATGCGTACCACGGAAACATTTCCCCACCACCACTGCTACAATCCTTTTTTTTTTTTTTTAAATATCAGTCTTCTGGCGTAAAGCATTGTTTCGCTGAAACATGTTCAATAAATCATATTCGTTTTCCACTTAGTCAGCAAAAATAGTTAAAAGCAAAGGTGAGAAAGCAGGTTGTTGCTGTTGTCTAGGAGGGACACAATGAAGACCTTAATGGTGGCAGAAGTGGTGGAGAGGAGGGGCAAGAACACAAATATTATAAAGACTGACATGACTTTGTAACTATATTGATGAGGATGGGATAACTGTCATAACAAGTAAACTCTGAAATGTATAATCACTCAAAACCCATAGAAGTTTATTTCTTGCTAACATAATACTGGGCACCTGAAGAAGATGGCAGAGCAGCCCTCTTTCATGCAGTGTACCAGGCTGACAGCAACTCTGGCATCTTTAATATGTAGGTTTTCAGCTTGCCTGGGGGCCATCTTCACTTCGTACACCTAAACATCCACTATTCTGAAGCCAGCTACTTTTCTGCTAATAAAAGCATTGGCTTTAAGAACTAGCTGTTCATCAGCATTTTTTCCTTCATGTACTACTCTCTAGTCCCTTTTCTCATAATACTCCAGACATATTTCTCTCATAGCAATTATTGCACTATACTGAAACTGTATACCTATTGCCCACAAGAGGGTGAGTTCTTTGAGAACAAACATCATGTCTTATATTAATCTCTACAAAGGAAGTGCCTACCACTATGCTGAGTACACAGTAAATGCTCAGTAAATGTAACTATGCATGGTGCCAGATGGGCACTATACTTATCAGGGGATCACTTCATAATTTATGTACATGTCTAACCACTAGGCTGTACACCTGAAATTAATATAAAATAAATTTGAATGTAATTGAAATTGAAACTGTAATTGAAATATAAAAAATGAATGAATGAATGAATAAAAGAATATCTCTTTAACATCATTTTTTTTGTAGTATGTGGGTAGTTCCCCGGCTGGGAATCGAACCCAGGCTGCAGCATTGACAGCGCCAGCGCCGAAGCCTTAAGCCACTACACCACCAGGGAACCCCCTTCTTTAACATCTCTTAATGGTATACAATATCCATGCCCTCATCATTTCAATATAAAAATATTGACCCTTCTAGGATCTACATTTATTTTGTGTAAACTAATCCAGGGTACAAGTCAATTCACAACAAATTGAAAATTGGAGTAATAATATACCCTTGGTCTTTTGCATTTTCTTAATTACTCAGATTCAAAACTAAAGGGTTTTGAGCAGTAGAAATACTGATGTTGTCCAGCAAGCAATCCTGCGGAATGGGTAAAGCAAAACGTTTTTTAGAGTTGGTTGTTTTACGGGAATAATTGAATAGTTTAAAACATGTTTGCCTTGTGACTTGGGTAACCTTCATATTATAACAATGGAAACTCACAAATCTGTCTAGGGAGTCATTCACGCACTGGAGTGCCTTATAAGAAACCCAATTGCATATAATGAAGTGTATAATGCACATAAATTTTTTTTAGTAGAACAAAAGTTTTATTATGTTATATTATATAAAATATACTTCATAATTTCTAACAGTGTATTGTTCTGTAATTTTGTTTCTTATCACCCTCCTGATGCTATTATAATTCAATATTTTCATCCACTCCTTTTAAACTTTTTTTTATTGTTAGGATTATTGGGGTGACATTGATTAACAATAATTACATAGGTTCCAGGGGTACAATTCTACAATACATCATCTATGTGTTGTTATGTGGCTCTTTCCATCACCACATATTTGACTCCCCCTCCCTCCTCTCTCACCCCCCATACCCTCACCCCAATGTTCATTGCGCACTATTCACAGTGGCCAAATCATGCAATGGCCAAAGTGTCCTTTGATAGGTGACTGGCTAAAGAAACTGTGGTACATATACACAATGGAATATTACTCAGTCATAACAAAAGATGAAATATGGCCATTTATGACAACATGGGTGGACCCTGAGACAATCATGCAAAGTGAAATAAGCCAGATAGAAAAAACCAACACCATATGATTTCACTCATTTGTGGAACACAAAGCTGAAAAGAACAAAAAGTCATAGATACAATCAATAGTTTAGTTGTTAGTGGTCACATAAACTTTTAATGAAGAGTAAAAACATTGCCAGGCCTCTCCAGGAGCACCCCTTGGCTCCTACCCCTCACCTGAGATCCCCTACAGAATGAAAGGGTTAACCCAATTGTTACACTCCCGCAGAAACAGGAGGACATAGGCCAGCTTTAGATGGTACAAAAGGAAAGGAGAGAGAAAGCATGGTGCTAAATTGCAATAAATATGGTGGGCTCATCTATTGGCATTCAGCAATAATAGCCTCAGGTGTTCAGCTTATTTCCCCCAGCAAGAAATCCAGGTCAGCAACTGCAGATTTCAATGTTGTTGTGTACTATTGTGCTTCAGTGTTTGAGTTATTGAGTCAAATAGACAGGATTTTAATTCTGGCTTTACTACTTATTAGCTGTGTGACCTTGGACAACGTAATGTCTCTGAATCTCAGTCTGTAAAATGGAAGCAAAATTACTCCTTACCTGTCAAGGGAGTTATGAGGATTCATTGAGATAATGCAAATGAAAATATCCAGGCTATACTACTAAGAGCTCAAGAAATAATACCTGTTGTCATTTATATTATTAAAATCTAAGGTCATGAATATTTACTGTTTTCTTCTAAGGATTTTATAGTTTTAACTCTTACATTTAAGCCTTTATTTTGAATTCATTTTTGTATATGGCGTAAGAGTCTAATTTCATTCTTTTGCATGGGGCTATCCAGCTGTTCCAACAAGACCTATTGAAGAGACTATCTTTTCTCTACTGAATGATCTTGACATCTTTGCAGTAAATCAGTTGACCATAAATGTATGGTTTTAGTTCTAGATTATCAATTCTATTAGATTGATCTATATCGATTCTTCTGGCTAGCCTGTTATAACTCCAAATTTCAGCCCTGGAATTATGAGCTCCACTTCCTGCTGGGACATTTTGTCTTTTCTTCCAGCTAGCCTCTTAGACAATACTTTTCCAAAGATGATTCCAAGATGATTTTTTTCCTACAGATCCACTTGGCCCATAGCACAAAAGCAAGTTAACAGCAGTAAAAAGATGCATCTCCCTTTTTCCTCTGTTGCTTTTACTTTTACTCTCATTCTCTCCATCCCCTCCATTCCCCTTTCCTTATTCCTCAAGTCCACAGACATGGATTCTACACTTCTCGGGCAAAAATCAGATATGTGTGTTCTGTGTCTCCTAAACTTCAAAGGATACATAATCAGCCCCCAGGATGGTCTCTTCTAAGTCCTTCTCATTTGACATAGGTGTGGAGGAAGTTCCCATTTCTTCACCCCAATTGAGGCAAGGTAGAGAAGTAACAAATTATGCCACAGCAATCCAATAATTTTCCACAAAAGAATTATCCCCATATTTCTGTAACTTCAATCTATTTAATAATTTTAAGATAGCTAATGGGGATAGATTTCAAAATCAGTTTTTAGAAATTCCCATTGCAAGTCACTTTAGAATTGGGGATGTTGTTCTCAGCTTTTGGGGGCCTCAGCTAAAATTGAGATATAAAGAGTCCTATTTTAACACCCTTTTACAAATGAAGAATGAATAAATAAATATATCAATGGATGTTAACTTCCTTCTCCCACTTCCCGCTACCTTTTGTAATTCACTGACCAGCTCTGTGCAGTTAATTAATGTGGCAGTCTGAGAAATCAAATCCTCAATGATAATATTTTTTAAAATTCATAAGCATAACCTCTTGATAACTAATAAGCAAATAATTTCTTTTAAAAATATTTTTACTGTAGAGGAGGGAGGGGGTAAATACATGGTGACAGAAAAATAACTGACTCTTTATGGTGAGCATAGAATGCAACACATAGATGATATGTTATAGAATTATACACTTGAAACCTATATAATTTTTTAAACCAATGTCACCCCAACAAATTTAATAATACAATTTTAAAAGATTTTTACTAAAATAAAATCTAGTTAAAATGCAATATTAGTTTCAGGTGTATACCATAGTCATTCAACATTTATATATAAAGAAGTAATCATCACGACACGTCCCGCAAACATCTGACACTGTACCATCTTGTCACAATATAATTGACTATATTCCATAGGCTGTACATTACAAACCCATAACTTATTTGTGGTATAGCTGGAAATGTGAACTTCTTATTCCACTTGACTTCCCCATCTCTTTTAAAATTATTAATACAGTTCACATTCAATATTCTTTTATATTAATTACAGGTGTACAGCATAGTGGTTAGACATTTATAGTTTAAGAAGTGATCTCCTTGACTAGTCTAGTACCCACATGGCACTATACACAGTTATTACCATATTATTACCATGGAAACTATATCTCCCATGCTTTACTTTATACCTGCATCACTATTTTATAAGTACCAATTCATACTGCTTAATAAATTCTAATACATTCACCTTTTCTGCCCTGCTCCTTAACCCCTCCCATCAATCACTCCAATAAATCTAGAACCCACCTGATATTATACATAATTATTATAATATTCATGATTATATTCCTTATGTTATACTCTACATCCCTATGACTGCTTTGTAATAACCAACTTGTACTTCTTAATCTCTTCCCCTTTCTCACCCAAGCCATAAACACCCTGCCATTCAGGCAACCATTAATATCTTTTTTGTATGCATGAGTTCGTTTTTATTTTGTTTGTTTCTTTTGTTCCCTAGATTCCACATATAAGCAAGATCACATTGCATTTGTCTTTTTCTGGATGACATACTCCACTCAGTAAAATAGTGTCCAGGTCCACACATGCCACCTCAGGTGGGAAGAACTCATTCCATTTCATGGCTGAGCAATATTTCATTGTATATATGTACCACCTCATCTTTACCCATTTATTTATCCATGGACATCCAGCCTGCCTCTACATCTTGGCCATTGTAAATAGAGCTGCAATAAGCATATGGATGTACGTATCCCCTTGAAGTAGCATTTTGAGTTTTTTTCAAATAAATACCCAGATGTGTGATTACTAGGCCTTTCTTTGTCTCTTCTTATAATCTTTATTTCAAGGTCTATTTTTGTCTGATAAAAGTATTGTTACACCAGTTTTTTGTTTGTTTCCATTTTCATGAGGTATCTTTTTTCCATCCCTATACTTTAAGACTGTGTGTGTCTTTTTATCTGAAGTGAGTCTCTTATAGGCTACATATGTAAGAATCTTACTTTTTTATCCATTAAGCCACCCTATCTTTTGATTGGAGTATTTAATCCATTTACATTTAAAGTAATTGTTGATAGATACATAGCTATTGCCATTTTTTTATTCATACTTCTGACCCTTTGTATTTACACATTAAAGAAGTCCCTCTGACATTTCTTATAATACTGATATGGTGACAATGAAGTCCTTTAGCTTTTTCTTGTCCACAAAACTCTTTGTCTATCCTTTGATTCTAAATGATACTTTTGCTGTGTAGAGTAATCTTGTTTGTAGTTCTTTGGTTTTCATCACTTTGAATATATCCTGTAATTCCTTCTGGCCTGCAAAATCTCTGTTAAGAAATGAGTGAATAGTAATATAGTAGCTCCCTTGTAGGTAACTCAACACTTTTCTCTTACTGCTGTTAGGATTCTCTTTTTGTCTTTAATCTTTGGCATTTAAATTGTGATGAGTCTTGGTGTGGACCTCTCTGGGTTCATCTTGTTTGGAAATCTCTGCACTTTCTTGGTTTGAATATTCATTTCCTTTGCCTGGTTAGGGAAATTTTCTATTATTTTTTTCTTCAAATAGGTTTTCAATTTCTGGTTCTCTTCCTTCTCCTTCAAGTAACCCTATGATGCAAACAGTAGTACATTCGATGTTGTCCCAGAGGCCTCTTAAACTAATCTCATTTTGGGGGGATCCTTTTTGTTTATGCTGTCATGATTGGGTGTTTTCTGCCACCTTATCTTTTATATCACTGATTCAATCCTCTGCTTCATCTAATGTAGTGTTGATTCCCTTTAGTGTATTCTTCAAATCAACTATTGTACTGTTCATTTCTAACTGGTTAATTTCTATGTTTTCTATCTCCATTTTTATGTTTCCTATCTCTTTGTTGAAGTACTGTTTGAAATCACTGAGCATCTTTGTAACTAGTCTTTGAAATTCTGCATTTGGTAGATTTCTTGTCTCCATTTTGTTTAGTTCTATTACTGCAGACTGGTTTTGTTTTTCTATTTTGGACATGTTTCTTTGTCTCCCCATTTTGGCTGCCTCCATGTGCTTCTTTCTATGTATTAGGTAGGGCTGTTATGTCTCCTGGTTTTAGTAGAGAGGTCTTATGTAGTAATAGTTCTATAAGGACCTATAACACAGTCTCCCTGGTCCCCCGAGTTGGGTATTACAGGTGTGCCACTTGTGAAGGCTGTGTGTGCTCTCATCTTGTAATTTAGTCTTGCTTGCTGTTTGCATGTCAATGGGAGAAAATGGCTCTCAGGCTAATTGGCTGTGAGGCATGGCTGTGACTACAGTGGAGGAGCTGTGGTGCAGGGGCTGATTATATGAAACAGTATTCATTTTAGCAGGAGCTTGGTACCTTCCCAGTCTGCCCTTTGAGTGTGTCATTATTGAAGGTAGGTGAGTGAGGCTCTGGCTTGGTTCAAAGCTGGCCATTGGGTGTGCCAGCCCTGGGCCTCCAAGTTCAGTCACAACCTGAACCCTACCCAGGGACAGCTGGCATAAACCACACAGCAATCTGCAGATGGCTGCCACCCATTCTGGGATTGGAGGTGCCTCAAGAGTACAAACTACAATCTGAGGCTAGCTACCACTAGTTTTGGACTCAGTCAGAGATACAGAATATGTTGAAGCCAGATGCTGCTTGTTTTTGTTTTGTGAACCTTTGAGAAAATTAGGAAAATCTATAGCATGATCTAAGAAGGGCTGTTTGTATGGAAAAGCCACTGGAAGCAGCTTAGGTGTGCCAAAAAATTGGACAGGGCAGGTTCTCGGGTATCACAAGGAGAAGCAAATGAACAGTGTTAGCCAATTTGGTGGAGACACAGATATGGTACCCACCTGCATCTGCATGCTGGGTGGGAGAGGGCACCCATCAAAAATAATGGATTCTGCTAGTATTTCTATGTGGGAGAAAGGTGACCCTGCAGCCCTTGCTGCAAAGCCAGACAATTCAGTTCCTACCTGTATGTCTCTGGCACCTTTTGAGCTGCCTGCCTGAGCACTGGAGCTCAGAGTGAGTGAGACTGTCAGCAAGTTAAGTTTGCACATGAGCTTTTTAAGAGATTGCCTAGGAATCCAGCCACCCTATGGTCTTATTCAGCCATAATTTCCACTGGTTTTCACAGCCAGAAATTGTGTTGTCTTCTTTTTTTGGCACTGCAGTCTTGGGCTGGAGTGTCTGGCATAGGACTCCCCAGGGGAGGGGGGCCTCCATAGCTGAGATATACCTCCCAATTGTTAACAACCACACACCAGTGTGGGACCTGCCTATTCTACATCATCTGCTCCTACCAGTCTCAAGGTGGCTTCTTCTGTATGTCTTTATTTATAGGACTTCATTCAGCTTGACTTCCAGCAATTCTCCATATTTTTTGTTCTGTAGTTTAGTTGTAATTTTGATGTGATCATGATAGGAGTCAAGCACAGCATTTACCTACTCTGCCCTCTTGACCAGCCCAAGCCACTGTGTTTTGTGGTAGTTTGTCACATAGCAATAGACAATTAAACACTAACATATATCTACATCCCAAGACTATAGTATTTAGAGGTAAAAAGTAGGTAGGTTGGGGAATGATAAGTGGTTCATTAGAAAGAAGAAAATTCAAACATCAGTGTGTATAAAGCATGGAAGAATGGTATTCAATACTGGAAAAACAATGCATTCAAAATTCTGAGTGAAGATATTTCCCAAATTAGAATTTGATATTCAACCAAATTATAAAGACAGTTTCAGTGTGCAATTGCAATGTTTATCTTCCACAAAAGCTTTCAAACTGAAAAAAAAATTGGAGAATGTGTTTTACAACAATGAGGGTGCAAACCAAGAAAATAGAGGATGTGGGATCCAAGAAACTGAAAATCCAATTGAAGTGGAAGTGAAAGTAAATCCAAAAATAGCTAAGAAGCTACCAGATAGTCTAGATTGGAGCTGGGGATTAGAGGATTTCAGAAGAAATGCTTCCAGCAATGAAATAGAAACAATATTGCTTTTATTTTTCATTTAACAACTGTATATGAAAAATTTATTACATTTTAGGGCCTATTTTCAGCACTGAGTATACAGGTGGGAACAAAATAAAGTTTCTGACCTCTTGAAATTTGCTTTCCAGGAGAGTTCAAAGTTTATGTCACCTCACAAATTATGAAAAATTATTACTACCCTTCCAACAGAAGTGTTGAACTATGCTGGAACTTTTTTCTTATCATGGCCTCATTAATACTTCCCTACAAATATTAATTTAAAAATGCCATCATTTTTTAATGGACCAATGATTTAATGCATATACAGTAGTTAGGAGGGGGAATTTTAGAGTCTCTGGTAGGACTTAGTTGTTATTTGGTAAAACCAGAGCTTTCTCTTTTTATCAAACCAACAATTGTTGGATTTCCAATCTTGTTTCTCCTTTTCTGAAGCCAAATGTTGGACTTCTTTGGCCAGTTTTTTTAAGTTATCAGCTGTTGAAATATACCTTTAGATCATGACAGAGGTTTGACTCCTGTTGGTTCCTTTGAGGGTAGCATTCCTTGCTAAAATGTTAGAAGATGATTTTCTTGGCTTCTAGAGAGTTAAGAATACTCTGGTATCTTAATGATAGTCAGAGCAGCAAGTAAAGGTATAACCTCTAATAATCCCTGAACATAGATGCCATTTTAAACTTTATTTTCACTGGACGTAAAAAAGACATCATGCTTCAATAACATTCCAAAATCATAAGGTACTCTGAAAGTATGTCTACTGTCAGTATGAATGTTAGAAGTTTTGTCCTTGGCTAAAATAAAAGCCTGAGTGTGAGCATATAATTCATATAATTCAGCCTGTTGGGCTTAAGTAGTTAAAGATAAAAAAGAAAATGGAGCTAGCACAACTTCAAAAGTTGTTACAATAGCATACCCAGAACAGTACATGCTATTCTCAATCTTTAAATATGAATAATCTATAAACCAGGAGAAGTCAGTGTTACCTAGAAAAATATTCTGCACATCATCATGAGAGGTCAGGAGGCGATCCATTAGTATTAAATGTTTGTAAGCAGCTTAGGGAAATTTTTATCTGTGGCTCACTATTCTTGACTGGTTCAGAAAATGTATGAAACATGGGGTTTATTAGGATTCTCAGAAGGTTTAACTTTAAAGGGACAGGTATTGAAGGATGCAAAGGAGGAGGAAGTGAGAGGAAGTTTGGAGGAGGATGGTATTAGAGGCAAAGATGAAGACAAGGAAGTTGGGAGCAGAGAGCAAGATGGCACGGAAGTGGAGCTTGAGACAAAGAAGTTGAGGGGAAAGGGAAAAACGGTGCTAGAGGCAAGAAATATGATGATTCAAAAGTCACCTTCTCTTTCTTTAAAATGTCTTAATCTTGATTAATTCTAAAACTTTATTTTACAATGAGGCAACTTCAGATTCCTGGTAATATCTCAAGCCTCAAAATACCATTTGAAATAAAAGTTTCATTCCATTTTGCCAATTTCAGAGCTATGACTGTCCAATTCAATTTTAAGAAAAGTAAGTTTGGAAATCACAAAAACTCTATAATGGCCATTGATGTTCAAAATTATTATTGGCCAGAGTAGTTCATTTAGTTAAAGATGTACATGAGGAGGGACCTCGGTTTGTGAACATAAATTCAGCTAGGGTCCATGTCAGAGAATGCTCTGAAATTATTTAGATCTCATTTTTTAGAGGCTTTACTCTACAGCATGAGTTCCCAAGTGGTGGTACACGTACCCCCAGGGGTATGTGCTGGGCTATTCAGAGGTACATGAACAATAATCACTAATGGTGAAAAACATGTAAAGTAAAAAAAAAGCAAAACATTAGTTATAGAACCATAAATGTTAAGTTTGAATCACCGTTAATGGAGATACTTGAAAATTAAATCATATTACTGAATGATGATTGGTGAGGATGTGGCTATGAACCCTTCCCATGCATCACTGCTCTACCAATCATTACCCATAGTTTCAAAACAATCCATTTGTGATGTTTCTGGAACTTCCCCAAACATATAAATATATCTATAGCCAGACTGTTAGATCAGCTTAGTTATTGACTGAGTAAAAGTAAGTTCATTGTCTTTAATTGTGATTCTTTTCAAGTATTTTTTAAATTTAATGGTTAAAAGAGTTTCAGTTATTATTGTCAGTTGTTATTTATTTTATTGTTAGACTTATTGGGGTGACATTGGTTAACAAGAATTACATAGGTTCCCAGTGTACAATTCTACATGCATCATTTATATGTTGCATTATATTTTCACCACACAGTGTCAGTTCTCTTTCCATCATCATATACTTGGCTCCCCTCCTTCCTCTCTCACTTTTTCCCTCCTCTCCCAACCCCTCCCCCCTTGCCTTCAAGTAATCACTAAACTGTTGACTGTGGCCATGAGTTTTGTTTTGTTTTGTTTTGTTTATTGATTTCAGTGTTATATTCCATGTGTGACTGAAGTCGTATGGTTCTTGGTTTTTCTGTCTGGCTTATTTCAATTAACATGATGTTTTCAAGATCCATCTATTTTATTGAAAATGACAGTATTTCATCTTCTCTTATAGCTGCATAATATTCCATTGTAAGTGTGTCAGTGGTTGAAAACAAGAATGGTTAAAAAAACAAAACTTGATGTGGATTATGACCCTTTGTCAAGTACTTCTCAACATGTGTCCACAACCATGAGTGCACCAACACTGAGAGGTAGTAAAAAGGTCTGTGAATCAGATGAAAAGGAAATATTCTGAAGAGTATATTAAACATGAGTTTTTATTTGAAGGGGATGATTACTGTCTTAAGCCTTTGTGTTTTGTGTGTGACAAAATATTATCAAACAATTGCACTAAATCCTCTCTATTCATGTGACATTTAAAAACCAAGCATCCCGTGTATAAAAACAAAGAAATACATTATTTTTGGCACTTAGAAAAGCATCCAATTTTTACTTCATACATGATGTCAGGAAAAAAAAGACAATGAGAATGCAGTTGAGGCTTCATACCATTTCACTTATTGCATAGGTAAATATGGTAAAACCCACACCATAGATGAAGATTTAAATTCTCCTTCTACTAAGGATACCATATTTTGTATATTTGGGGAAGAACATGTCCTCAAAATCAATACTATCTCTTTTTCAAACAATGTCTCAACAAATTCAGAAAATTTCTGATAGTTAAAGCTGTAGTAGTAAATTTAAAAAAGTAGGGGCATTCCCTGGTGGAGTAGTGGCTAGGCTTTGGTGCTATCACCACTGTGGCCTAGGTTCAATCCCCGCTCAGGGAACCAACCAAAAAAAAAGTAAATTATTTTCCATCCAGGCTGATGAAAGAATAAATATCACTGAGTTATCTATTTTGCTCATCATCACAAGGTACTTGATTGAAAATGAAATTGAGAAAAACCTGTTGTTTTGTTATCCATTGACAGAGTGTATCACAGGCAAAGATATGTTTAAGGCAATAAATGGTTATTTCATTAAAATGACATTAGTTGGTCCAATTGTTGTGGTGTATGCACTGATGGAGGCAAGCCTATGCCAGGTTGTTTTATAGGTCTATGTGGCCAAATTTAAAAAGTAGCTCCCCATGTACCATGGAGTCACTGCTGCATTCATAGACAAAGTCTTTCATCTAAACCTCTTTCTAGTGAACTGAAGGATGTTTTTGATGAGACTGTTGAAGTTGCAAATTTTATTGTCACAACCACAAAATCCCAGATTGCTTAAAGTTCTGTGTGATGAAATTAACATCATTCTCAGCACATTGCTTTTGCACATGGAGGTAAGGTAGCTATCTCATGGCAAGGTACTAACATGAATATATGAACTTAGACATGAACTCCTCATGTATTTTGTGAAACCATCATTTCCTTTTTGATTCAGTTTCAGGACAGTGATTGGCTCCAAAGTTTTTCATATTTATCAGGTATTTTTCTAGAAATAAACAAATTCAATTTGGGATTTCAAAACAATGCAATCACTATATTCAAAGTAACTAACAAAATGGAGTCAATGATTAAAAAACTGGAATTTTGGAAAGTGTGTATTGAAAAAGGTCAGCTTGAAGTTTTTGAAAGTCTTCACAACTTTTTATCTGAGAATGACCTGCACCTATCTTAAAATGTGAAAGAGAATATTGTAAGTCACTTAGAAGGTCTTAAAATGTCCTTTTATAAGTACTTTCCTCAATGTGGAAAAGAAAACAACTGGATTGCCAATTGCTTCAATGAAGAATTCTTCAAAGAAGATAAACTATCAAACAAAGAAAAGAGCAGTTAATCAAATTTTCAAATGATTCTTTTTTAAATTCTGATTTTAAAAGAAACATCTTATTACCTTCTGGGCCAGTGAGGAATATGAACAGCTCAGTGAGAAGGTATCAAATACCTCTTCCTATTTACTAATACTGAATTAGTGGGTAGAGATTTTTCTTTTTAAACCTTCATAAAAAATAGTAGTGCCACAAGGTTAATGCAAAACTGGACTTAAGGCTGTATCTTGCATATTTGGAGCCTAATTTCAGGAAACTAAGTGCGTGAAAGCAAGCTCAACAATCTCACTAACAGTGTTCCAATTGGCTGGTGATCTGCATAAAAATTGTTATAGACTTTTCAGATAACAAAATAAATATTATTAATAATAAATTAAAGTTGGTTAAATACTTGATCATTATTATCAATATTAGTTGTGTTATGAATATTGTCAAATTAAATTTGTGTTTTGTACTTTCAGTGTAGTAATTTTTTTTCCTAACTTACTACCTCATTTCTGCGATTTTACATTAAGATATGCACTGAACAAAAGTGTATTTAAAAACAGTTGTTTTAAAAACAAAAGTGCGATTTATAAAAATGGGTTAAATAGGGGTACGCAAGTCAAAAATGGTTGGGAACCACTGCTGTAGAGCAAGCCTCTAGATAACCTAAACAACTTGAACAGCTTAAAATAGTTTAAGTATCTCAAGTACCTTAAATAGCTTAAGAAATCTCAAGTTTTCATACTAGCCAGTTACCTGAGAACAATCTGATTCCAAATGGGTTGGGGTGATGGGTGAAAGAGCATAATTCTAGTAGAACAGCTTGCTCCCAAAAGATCTTTGCCAAGGGCCAAACAACACAAATTCAATGGGACAGTCAAGTTCCAGACCGAAATGGAACAGCAGCCTGCACAAAAGACCAAGTTCCAAAAGAATTAAATTAACAGCAAGCACAGTCCCAATAAAGAGACTGATCCCGTAGGGAGTCAGGTCAAAGTGCCAAACAAGAGCTCAAAGACAGAAAAGGCCTTTTAATGGAAAGAGAAATAAAAAGAGAAACAGTACCTCTGAAGAGATCCCAAATAAAGCCCAGAGACCAAAATGCAAAAAGATGGGAAGCTTGAATCCAGGAGAAAACTCATCCTCCTATGTAGGAGAGAAAAACAGTGAGATCAAATGTCTCTGTGGGCATGGTATCTGTTTGCTCACCATCCTTGGGGCTACCTAAGGTCTTCTTTAGATCCCAGATGGGCCCCCAAATATGTCAATAACAAACAAAATGTCAGCCAGGTATTCCTTCAGCAGAAAGGGTTTATTCAGGAAAAAGGGAGGATTGCAATCCGGAATACACAGTCATGGTGAGCCTTGTGCAAGTCTCCAAAACAAAGAAGAAAAAGCTATTATATAGAGGAGATGTGAAAGTTAAGGGAGAACTGTTACAACTAGAGTTCTATTAAAATTATACAGTTCTGTTATACTCATAGAGTCTTGTTATAACCATAAAGTTTTTCCTGTGGGCTGTGTGACCAATATAAAGTGTGAGAGCTTCTCCTGCAGGCCTTCCTGATTGCTGATTTGGTGAAGGTCTTTGTTATAAATTTTGACATCCTCATTAACAAATGCATATGTATATCATACTGACAAATACAAGGTATTTCAAAACTCATGCACCATAAGAATTTCACAGTTGGACTTACATCATTTATTTACCTTTTTTCTTACTGAAGAACAACTATCAAAGTTACTCAAAATGAGAGGATGGTGATGGTTTTAATAAGTGCCTTTTAAGTATTTTATATTGGTTATCTTCCATCAAATGTTACAAATGCACATGTACACACATACACACACATGCACACACAATGTGGAAAAGCCCATTTTAAAAAATGTAATCACTAAGGAGATATTGTTCAGTTTTATAAACTTAAGACCACTCTCATAATTTTATGGCTTCACACCTGTAAATTATATTGTAAAAAAACCTTTTTGAGCATAGGTTCTAATAGAATAGGAAGTGATCTGGCTATCACCTCATCCAGAGATTCTGAACCTTATGGTGGGGGGAGAAGAGTAATGTACATGCTATTCATTTTTTATCAGGAAGCCATAACACTCATCAGGTTCTCAGAGGTGTCCATTGCTCAGAAAGGGTAACATTTGAGCCCAAGGAGGAAGAGTGATTTGCCCAGAAATGTAGTGGCTTAAATGAGACTAAAACTCATTTTGCCTAACTTTTGTCCACTACATTTTTGGGCCTTGCACCAAATCCATGAGCATCTATTTGCCTAATCACATGATATATACCCAAAGGGAGTTCAAATCTGTACTGATGAGAATGAGGGGCATAACTTTTCAATAGCAGAAATTCAGTGGGGCATGACTTTCTTCCACTAAGGCAATTTCTTTTCCAAGATTGGCAGAAGTCTCTCCCTTTTCCATTGTTAAAAACAGTTCCCTTTGTGAGCAATATAAAATATTCTTGAAGGCTGAGACTGCAATATTCACTTATATATCAGATATTTTGAAACAGAAACAGAATCATAAGTCCCTATTCTCTTTCAAATCCCCTTTTACCCCAATTTAAATCCAGGCTAAATAATTACTTCTCAACTTTACATGATCATTGCCTATTCAACACTGACTCCTTGGCAAAAACACCCCCAAAAGTCTTTATTTCTGATCCTGCAAGTAGTGGAAATACAATCATGCTACTTGGGCTCAGAGCATTAAATGTTACAATCTAAACATTTCTCAAGAGGTCAACCTGTACATTTGAGGTGGACGTTTTGGTCTTTGCTAGTCAGAACTGATTTAGGTCAAATGAGCTAAATATGATAGGCTATGTGTCTATTCCAAAAGCCCTAAAATCTAGTCTCCTTAACTGCTAACACTTTAAAGGTACAATTTGGGCATATGCAAAAGCAAAGCTCAATTTGATAATAGTGCACTATGAAGCTGAGTGAAATTCTTCAAAAAGAGATATTGCAAATTCTATGGGTTTCCATAATAAGGGTCTTATACAAAATTTATTGCTGTGGGCTCAGCTTTGTATTTTTAACTCTCTTTGTTTTATGACATGCTATAATTACATGCTCAAACCATAGTTCAAATTTATCTCATTGTAGTTTTCTGTTAAAATACAATGTACTACATGAAACATTTATACTTAGAAAGTCTATGATAGAGGCAGAAAGAGGTTTATTTAGACCTTTACACTGGGGTGTGAGGAAGAAAAGGGACAGAAAAAGCAAATTTCAGGAGAATTCTGTATCAAAGGGTATGTGTTAAATGCTCTCATGGATGCCATTACATGAGATAACAGGATAATTATTCATTACCACCTCTTTTATTCTGATATTGTGGAGTCAGGAGCCCTTGGTTTTCTCCCTGGCCTTGCCAATACCTAATTTCCTGACTGCTTAAGTCTGAATGCCTCATTTGTGAAATAAGGTAGCTTCTTTAGATTACCTTGAAGCTATCTCTTAACTATAAAATTCTGCAATAATTTGCACAATAAAAAAAACTAGCAATGTTTTCACAGAAGGAAAAAAATACATATGCTTTGGTTATAATAGCCTTCTAGGACTACTATCTGTAAGAAACCTGCATATTTTGAAATAAAAAAAGTATGTGGGGGAATTATAAATCACAGAAGACCTAACATAAATTTTATATTTATTGATCTATTTAATAACCAAGATATATATCTTAAATGACTAATGAATAACTTGCCCTGCCAGGTATGTAAATATCTCTTAAAGCAGCAATAATTAAAACAGCATGATACCAGCATAAAAGTAGACTAGCCAAATGAGTGACAAAAAAAAAAAAATAGAACAGAAAGAGTCTCTAAAGGATATACCAATGTAGTATATATAAAAATGCTATTTCAGATCAGTGTGGAAATAAAGATGTTGCAATGATTTTTAGGTATTTGGGGGTAAATTAGACCAAATTATCTCCAGATAATATAAAAAGTTAAAGAAAGAAACTGCAGTTATAAAAACTAAAAGAAAGCAAACGTCAACAAAACAAAAAGAAAACCTACTGAATGGGAGAAGCTATTTGCTGATGATACATCAAATAAGTGGTGAATATTCAAAATTTATAAAGGAATCATACAATTTAACACCAAAACTAAAACAAAACAAAACAAAACTCCAATTGAAAGATGGGCAGAGCCCATGAATAGACATTCCTCAAAAGAGGACATACAGATGGCCAATAGACACAAAAAGATGCTCAACATCTTTAACTATCAGAGAAATGCAAATTAAAACTGTAATGAGACATCATCTCACACTTTTGAAAATGGCTATTATCAAAAAGACTAGAAAATATGGACAAAAGGGAACCCTCCTGCACTGTTGGTAAGATTGTAAATTGGTGTAGCTACTATGGAAAACATTATGGAGGATGCTTAAATAATTTAAAATAGAAGTACATTATAACCAAGTAATTTCACTTCTACGTAAAAAGATATACACACCCCTATGCTTACTGCAGCTTTATTTACATTAGGCAAGATAAAGAAACAACCAAAGTGCCCATCAATAGATGATTGGATAAAGAAATTGTGGTACATTTATATAATAAAATGAAGTATTGCTCTGCCATATAAAAGAATAAAATCTTATCATTTGTGACAACATGGAAGAACCTAGAAAGTATTGTGCTAAGTGAGATAAGTCAGACTGAGAAAGACAAATACTGTGGAAGAGGGTGCAAGATGGCAGATTAGGTAAATGCTATGCCTACTATATCCCAGCATCACACCAAAATTACAAATAAATTATAGAATAATCAACTTCAAGAATCATCTGAAGATTAGCTAAACAGAAACCCTATAACTAAGGCTAGAAGATAGAAGCCACATCAAGATTGGTAGGAATGGCGGAGTCCCACAAGTAGTGGTTGAACACTGGCATGGACACTTTGGTGTTGGAGATCCTATCAAAAGAGGTAGGGGTCTCAGCCCCACACAGGGTCCCCCAGCCCAAGGTCCTGTGCCAGGCTCAAAATTTCCCACAACATATGGCAGTAAAAATTAGTGAGGACTGTTCCTTTCCCAGTGAGACAAAATGTGGCTAGAAACCCAGACATACTCTTAAAGGGCCCACACACAGACTCACTCACTTGCAAACACTCACCTGGTCTCCAGTGGAGGGGCAGCAACTTGAAAGGCACAAGAGGCATACAGGGAAAGTTTTTATGTGTTTTGGGGGCAAAATCTAGAGGAACAGCAGCAAAGCCTTTGTGTGGAGCATGCCTCACGAGTAGCCTACAAAATGGCATTATCTTTTCTACTCCAAAAGCCAACTCCAAAAGCCAACTCTGAGACTACATTGTCCTGGTAAAATCTGTATGTCCTTGCTAACAGATGTCACCCCAATAAGTCTAACAATAAAAATGAATTAAAAAAAAATCTGTATGTGTGCACTATCTTGGTGAGGCCCTGAGTTCTCTTACTATACATCTAGTATTGTGTTACCTAGGGCGCATTCAACTACTGAGGAGCCAGCCCCACCCCACAAGATGCAGAAGCATTTCACAACAGTGGATGGCTGGTGGTGGCCTGAGGTACTTTTGTTGGTGGGCAGTGAAATGAGTCATAACCTGTGTCACAGCTTCTCCTGGGCAGCTCTTGGGGACCTGTGGACCTAAAGTGGGTGATAGCTGGCCGTGGTGTTTTCAGGGCATTTTTGAGAACTGGTCACAGTTCAGGCAGCAGTACAAGAAACAAAACTGCATTAACTTTTTAAAAACACCACCCATACCACATAGCTCCCTAGAGAACCTTCCTGCCTACCTACTGCTGCATCACCAAAGGCACTCTCAGCACCAGGTCAGGAAGTCAAGACTACCCACCTAAGGAGGTTCTTTTAATGGCTGAGACTTATGGGCAGCTGTCAGATAGCAACAGACTTAGGGGTTCCTAGGCATTTTGGCAAGCTTCCCCAGGCCAAATACTGATGGCAGCTAGTCTCTATTCAAAGCAAGGTCACCCTTACAAGCCTCCATGTTCAGCACATGCAGCAGTCAACCACATAAAGCTTTGTGGTCCTAGTAAGTAACCATTAGCTGGTCACAGGCAAGGCTGAAATTGTCCTGCATGGGAACCCCTCCCAAGAGACATCATAAACAATATACCCGAAGGCCAGCTTCAGACCACACCAGAGCACTATCTGGTTAGTCTCAAAGTGGCACACTCAAAAGGCAACAGGTACAATAGCCCATTACAGCAAATACCACTCTGAGGTTTCAGCCCCCACACAGCAGCTTACACACTGTAGGAGTAATCTATCCTCATTCTTAATCAGCCTAAGAGTAAATCTCATCCACTATTGTGCCAAAAAGCAATCAAGGCTCAACTTCAACAGTAGAACACACACAGCACACTAAGGGACACTCTTGGAGCATACACACAAGAGATAAGAGAGACTGTGCCATTGGACCACATGAGACACATACTACATAAGGTTGTCCAGCAAAGACTGAGACACATAGGAGATCTAGCTAATACATAGAAGCAAACACAGAGACGTAGCCAGAAAGAGGAAACAAAGAAACATGTCCCAAATACAATTTTAAAATGAGAAGAAACTTCCAGAAATAGAACTAAATGAAATGGAGGCAATCAACTGAGACAGAGTTTAAAACACTGGTTATAAGAAAGAATGCTTAATGAACTTAACAATTTCAACAAAAAAAAATAGTAAGCAGAAAGAAGAAATTTCAAAAACCATTAAAAAGGTCAGAAATAAAGAATGCAATAACTGAAATGAAGAATACACTAGAAGAAATCAACAGCAGATTAGATGAAGAAGAGGATTGAATCAGCAATATAGAAGACAAAATAGCAGAAAACACCCAATCAGGAGAAAGAAAGAAAAAATACAAAACAAAACAAAAAACCAACAAAGATAGTTTAAGAGACCTGTGGGACAACTATGGGTGCCAGAAGAAGAAAAAAGAAAGTAAGACATTGGGAACCTATTTGAATAAATAATGCCCCCCAAATGTCCCTAACCTGGTGAAGAAAATGAACATTCAAGCCCAGGAAACACAGTGTCCCAAACAAGATGAACCCAAACAGGCTCACACCAAGACATAATTAAAATGGCAAAAGTTAAAGACAAAGAGAGAATCCTAAAACCAGCAGGAGAAAGAAAACTAGTCACAAGTGAGGTCCCATAAAACATCAGCTAATTTCTCAACAGAAACTTTGCAGGACAGAGGGAGTGGCAGAAAATATTTAAGATAATTAAAAACAAGGGCCTACAACCAAGAGTACTCTGTACAGCAAGGTTATCATTTAAAATTGAAGGACAGATAAAAAGCTTCCCAGGCAAGAAAAAGCTGAATGAATTAATTACCACCAAGCCTACATTATGAGAAATGTTAAAAAGACTTCATGAAGCAGAAAAAAGGAGAAAACAAACATATGAAGATCAAAAATATAAATACCATGGCGATGATTATGTACCTATCAATAATCAATTTAAATGTTAATGGATTAAATGATTCAATCAAAAGACATAAGGTAGCTGAATGGATAAGCAAATAAGACCCATGCTTATGCTACCTACAAGAGACTCACTTCAGATCAAAAGACATACACAGACTAAAACTAAATGAATGAAAAAAGATATTTCATGCAAATGGAAACAAACAAACAAAAGTCAGGTCCCATAAAATACTTATACAAAATAGATTTTAAAACGAAAATTACATATTCCTACAGGTACTGTCTGGAAAAACAAATAAACAAACAAAACAAAGATTATAACAAGACACAAAGAAAAACCTAGTAATCCCCCAAAGAAACCCAAAATGCTACATGAATGTGACATGTACATTCATATCTTCATTGCACTGTTATTTATAATAGCTGAAATATGAAGGCAATCTGGGTATTCCATAATGGTTGAATGGATAAAGATGAGGTGATACATCTATACAATGGAATATTATTCAGCCATAAAAAGAATGAGATCTTGCCATGTGCAACAACATGAGAGTACGGTATTGTGGTAAGTGTAGTAAGACAGAGAAAAACAAATGTTATGTGATCTCACTTATAAGTGAAAACTAAAGATCAAAATTTAAAAAAAACATAAACAAACTCATAGATATAAAGAACATTTTGATGGTTATCAGATGGGGGTATGGGGAAGTGAAAAGGGGAACGAAATTAAGAAGTACAAAGTAGTTGTTACATAGCAGTCATGAGGATACAGGGTATAGCATAAGAAATATAGTCAATAATTTTGTAATAATTATTTATAGTTTCAAATGGGTACTCGATTTATTGGAGGGATAGATGGGGGGTTGAGGAGCAAGGTGGAAAAGGTGAAGGGATTAAGAAGTACAAATTGATAGTTATAAAATAGTCATAGGGACATAAAGTAAAGCAGAGAGAATATAGTCAATAATATGGTAATAACCATGTATAGTACAAGATGGGTATGAGACTAGACTGGGGGATCACTTCTTAAATTATATAAAAGTCAAGTGTACTATGCTGTACACTTGAAATTAATATGAAAGGATACTGAATGTCAACTGCAATTAAAAAGTTGAAAAGGGAGGGAAGGGGAAGGGGAATAACAGGTTCAAATTTCCACGTATTAAACAACTAAGTGGGAGTTACCTGATGGTGTAGTGGCTTAAGGCTTTGGCGCTGGCGCTGTCAGCGTTGCGGCCTGGGTTCAATTCCCAGCCAGGGAACTACCCACATATCAAAAAGCAAAAAACAAACAAACAAACAAACAAACAAACAAACAAAAACACAACTAAGTAATGAGGATATAATGTACAGCATAGGAAATATAGTCAATATTATCATGATAGGATAGTTTTGTGTCAAATGGTTGCTGGACTTATCAGGGTGATTATTTATTTAGGTATATAAAAGTTGAAAAACTATGGTGTACACTTGAAACTAATATTGTATGTTAGCTATATTTTAATAATATCTTAAGTTAGAAAAATAAGGAAATCCTGCTATATACAACAGCATGAATGAACCTTGAAGACATTATGCTAAGTGAAATAAACCAGTCACAAAAAGATAACTACTTCATGATTTCACTTATATGAGGAAATTAAAATAGTCAAAGTCATTAATCAGAGAGTGGAACTGTGATTATCAAGGACTGGGGGGAGTGGAAAAGGAGGAGTTATTTTCAATGGGAATAATATTTCAGTTACAAAAAAATGAATAAATTTTAGAGATCAACACAGCGACTATAGTTAACAATAGTGTATTGGGCACTTAAAATATTTGCTAAGAAAACAGAATACAACAATGCATTAAAAAGATCATACATCAAGATCAAGTGGGATTCATCCCAGGGGCACAAGGATGGTTCAACATATGAAAATCAATCAAAGTGATACACCACATAAAGAAAATCAAAGATAAAGACCATATAGTCATTTCAATTGATGCACAAAAAGCTTTCGACAAGACACAACAACATGCATTTATGATCAAAACACTAAATAAAATAGGTATAGGAGGAAAGTATCTCAACATAATAAAGGCCATATATGACAAACCCTTGGCTAACATCATACTGAATGGGGAAAACTTGAAGCCTATTCCCCTAAAATTAGGAAGAAGACAGGGATGCCCCCTGTCACCAATGCTATTTAACAGTGTTCTAGCCACAGCAATCAGGCAAGAGAAAGGGATCAAAGTGATCCAAATTGGGAAGGAAGAGGTCATATTGTCACTATTTACAGATGACATGGTCTTTTATATAAAAAATTCCAAAGATTCCGCCAGGAAACTATTAGAAACAATAAACGAATATAGTAAAGTCGCAGGATACAAAATCAATCTAAAAAAATCAACAGCATTACTATATATGAACAACGAGTCCACAGCAAAAGAAATGAGGGAGTCAATTCCCTTTGCTATTACAACAAAAAGAATGAAATTTCTGGGAATTAACTTAACAAAGAATGTGAGAGATTTGTACACGGTAAACTATAAGACACTTTTGAAAGAAATTGGAACAGACTTTAAAAGGTGAAAAAATATCCCCTGTTCATGGATAGGAAGACTTAACATTGGTAAAATGGCCATTCTGCCCAAAGAAATCTACAGATTTAATGTCATACCCATCAAAATCCCACAATCATACTTTCGTGAAATAGATAAAAGAATTAATAGATTTATATGGAACCATAAAAGACTTCGAATTGCCAAAGCGATACTACATAAAAAGAATAAGGCTGGTGGCATTACAATCCCTGACTTCAACTTATATTACAAAGCATCAATAGTCAAAACAGCTTGGTACTGGCAGAAGAACAGAAATATAGACCAATGGAATAGAATTGAAAACCCAGAAATAAACCCACAAATATATGGACAAATAATTTTCAATAAAGGAGCAAAAAACATACAATGGGGAAAAGACAGCCTCTTTAGTAGGTGGTGCTGGGAAAACTGGAAAAATACATGCAAAAGAATGAACTTGAGCTGTGAACTCTCTCCATATACAAAAATTAACTCGAAATGGATCAAAGACCTTCATATCAGACCTGCAACAATAAACTGTACAGAAGAAAACATTGGTTCTAAACTTATAGACCTAGGACTCAAGGAGGACTTCATGAACCTGACCTCAAAGATAAGGGAAGTAAAAGCAAAAATAAATGAATGGGACTATATCAAACTAAAAAGCTTCTGCACAGCAAAAGAAACCATCAACAAGGCAAAGAGACAGCCAACTGAATGGGAGAAAATATTTGCAAATAAAGCATCAGATAAGTGTCTAATATCTAAAATATATGAAGAACTAGTAAGACTTAACAACAAAAGAACAAAGAACCCAATTAAAAAGTGGGCAGAAGAACTAAACAGACACTTCTCCCATGAAGAAATACAAATGGCCAGCAGACATATGAAAAAATGCTCATCCTCATTAGCTATCAGGGTAATGCAAATCAAAACCACAATGAGATAACACCTCACAGCTGTGAGAATGGCTATTATCAACAAGACAAGGAATAACAAGTGCCGGAGAGGATGTGGAGAAAAAGGAACTCTGGTACACTGCTGGTGGGAGTGCAAACTGGTACAACCACTGTGGAAGGCAGTGTGGAGGTTCCTCAGAAAATTGGGAATGGAGCTACCATTTGACCCAGCCATCCCCCTTGTGGGGATCTACCCAAAGAACTTGAAAACCTTTGTCCGCAAAGACTTATGTACCCCAATGTTCAATGCAGCGCTGTTCACAGTGGCCAAAACATGGCAACAACCAAAGTGCCCTGCGACAGATGACTGGATAAAGAAGCTGTGATACATATACACAATGGAATATTACTTAGCTGTAAGAAAAGATGAAATATTGCCATTTGTGACAAAATGGATGGACCTGGAGATCATCATGCTAAGTGAAATAAGCCAGACAGAAAAAATGAAGAACTGCATGATTTCAATCATATGCGGAATATAAAACTGAAAGCAAAGAAAAAAAGAAATGAAGAAACAAATAACCCATGGACACAATCAATAGTTCAATGTTTATTTGGGGACAAGTGGGTTAGGGAGGGGAGAAAGGGGAGGGGGTGGAAGAGGAGGGGGGAAGCTAAATATAAGGTGATGGAAAGAGAAGTCACATTAGGTGGTGAACTTATTATACATCAAGTTGACAATGCACTGTAGAATTGTATGCCTGAAACCTATGTAATCCTTGCTAACAGATGTCACCCCAATAAGTCTAACAATAAAAATGA